>JAEIIJ010006544.1:0-24913 GCA_018904815.1 Drosophila ogumai
CTTTTGTTTTTAACAATATAATCTTTAAGATGCATAAATCTCAAAATATAAGTAACACCGAAGGTAGGGCGTCTTTGGTATAACTAAACACAATCGCTTAACAAAATAAAAGTAACCAATTTAGGGATTTTGTTTTCTTTAACTTTAAGATATTCGATTTATCACTGCTTACTAGGTAGTTTAATTAAAAAAAAAGAATGTATACTATGCATACATCAAAATGGATTAGAATTTAAATTGCAAACAAAAGCAAGTTATACTCAAAAGTTTTTAAATTTTGTATGCCTGAAGCAGGCATACTTTCTCTCATTTAGATTTTCTTTCTTGAAGGCTTAGCACTCCTAGAGCATTTTCTTCTAAAACAATGGAGTGGCTATACACATTCCCCCTCAAATACATTAACACTAATATCACTTAGTTAATAGATATATTTGGGTTGTCTTATCCCCTTTTTATTTGCCGCTGCCATCTAAAAGATTCTCGTCGTTCTCCTTGCGACTTTTGCTGGCAGAGCTGGAGGGCGTTGATCGTGGTCTCTTAGTGGCCTGTCCCTGTTCGTAATGAGTGTCTAGCATTTCCAGCAACGTCAACTGGCGTCCACCTGGCTTGGAGCTGCTGCTGCTGCTGCCGCTGCTACTACTCTTGGCTGCGTTGCTGCTGTTATTAGTACTCTTCTTATCTCCGCTTTCGTTTTTCGCTTCTAAGCTGGCTGCCATCATCATGGCATTGGCCTCCTCATCGTCGGATAGCAGGAGAGCAACCGTTGGATCTGGTGACGAGTTGGAATTGTCTTGAGAGGATTGAGTGGCAAATAGATCAGGACTTTGTTGTGGCTGCTTCTTAGTGCGTTCTGGTGGTGATATTGTTCCTGATGCGCATCCCTCTGCTTCCGATGGCTTCTTAATACCTGAAGAAACTCCAGCCTCTGCTGATTCTTGGGATCCTGACCCCACTTTGGTTGCCTCTACTTCCGCGGTTTCTTCCGAATCTCCAGATGCAGATCCTGCACCATCATCGCCTGTTCCCTTCGGTTTCCTTCTTCTGGTCAACTGCTCCCTTATAAATTGGTATAACTTTTTTTTGGTAGGCTTTCTCTTGCGCAACTCTTGGCCCTGTCCCTGGCCCTTACCCATTATTAGCTCACTGTAGCTCTTGAGAATCCTCCACAGCTGCTGCACTGTTGTGCCCTCCGACTGGAAGAGCGTCCACATGGCATGGATATCGTCGCGCAACTGAATATTGCCAAAGGTATAATAGGCCAAGGGTCTGCCCAATTGGGCACAAACCATCAGTTGCAACAGAGATTTTAAATAAGGATCACCACCGAATGCACCGCATCCCCAATTGCCGGTTGCCACACCGGGTGGGGGCGTAGCCATCCAATGGACAAATCCAATGTGCGCCTTGTTCAGCTCCCTCTCCATCAGATCGACACGATATTGATGCATGGCCTGGGCAAACTGAAGGGCATCGATGGCTACAATGGCTGTTTGACGCCTGCGTGATGAATCTCTAGGCGTACGATCTTCGTGATTGCCGGACCATTCAAAGCTGTTGGCATATCCCGTGTAGTTGCTATATCTTTCCGCTCCCAACATGACCAAAGCTTCATAAGGACGCAGTGATTCCGTAAAAAGTTTTCCCACCAACAATTCCGGACAGATCACGAATCGTATTTCCTCCTGGACGCATCCATGACCCAGAACACCGCCGCCCAGATATTTGTTGGCAAAGTCCACCTGTAGCAGACCAAGGCCTTCATCCTCGATCGTTCCCTCGGCATCCACATGCAAGGGTACTGCCCCCAATGGGGCCGCACTCTCGTTCCATCGAACTTGGTTCTCCGGCTTGGCGCTGCGTCGAACGAAGGTGACAGCTCCGGTGGGCACATTGCTCGCATCCCGTTCCGTTGGACAGACGCGACGGAAATAGTGCATAATGCATTTGAGCTTCTCCAGAACCGCCGGGCCCGTTGATTGATATAGCCTGTCAATGATTGAGAGATTTGCAATTGAAATTAATCATTTATATAATAATATTTAATATTTCATAAATAAAGCAGATAGTTTTGGGTTGGCAAACTGTTCCATTTCTATCTCAGAGTTCCCAAGCTTCAGCACAAGATTTTCCTGCACCTGCGCTCGCTCACCTGTTAAAGTTTATGTCGGGAAAAGTGCTGTACTCGGACTTCCGCTTCAGGGTATTCCGCCTCGGAAAGGTGCATAGAAAAGCATTGGCCAGCAGACAGGCTATCTGTTCTTGGCTTAAAGTCAGAGCCGAGTTGTGGTGTTGCTTCAGCAGCGGCACTGGGGCCTGGACCAAGTCCGGTAGCCTCAACGCCAGCCGAATGATCCGCGGCAACAGATCTTCGAAAAAGACCCGCGACTCGCTCTCGTCCAGCTCGTCGTCCAGCAACTGATGCAGGGCTCGGAAATTCCACTGGTCGCGATAGGTGGTATTGTATGACAGGATGGCTGCCTGAAGCTCCGCGGCGGATTCTATAGGCTGCAGCAGCGCCCGCTCGATCATCTCCCAGCGCGAGTCTATGCTCGTTGTGCCATCCTCGTTCTCCCGCGGATATTTACTCTCTGGCGCACAGGGCAATCGCACATGCTCCGAGTCCCACTTGCCCGGTGCCTTATGCGGACGTGGCGGCTGTTCGGGCGATTCCTTAACAGGAATTTGATACAAGACTCGGTGCAAGTTGCTCGATGTCACCGGGCCGAGGTGCTCTAGTTCAAAGACCTGGCGGCCCCGGTGAATGGCCTCTATGGGCAAACCGCGCCACGACTTTTCCGGTGAGCCACCGGTACTGCTGCCGCTACTGCGTTCCACTTCGTCCTCCGAGGAGTCACCCGCAATGTTTACAATCTCCATTTGCTCCTGATTTGCCGGCGACTCGTCCATTTCCATTTTGGAAATCCCGCCATCCGTGGGCTCCGATGACATTGAGCCTTCGCTTTCCAGATTCCCCTTACCCGGCCGGTAGGACAGCGCGGCACTTAGCCTGCAGCGGAGTGGCCGCGAGTTGAGGAGCTGTCGGAATGTGAACAGAATGGTGCGGAGCTTGCTTTTATTGGCTGTTTTCGTTTCGGAAACTTTACTTTTCTGCGGCAATTTCACGCCTCCTTATCGATAAACGGCAGTGTGGCCACACCGTGCGTAGGCGGTGTCAAGGATAGAGATGTGCGGCCGACTTGACCAAACGATAGTTGGGAAAATATTCTTTCGGAAAAATATCGCATTTTAAAAGGAATTCCCTTTCAATAAAAGTTAGTTTAACATATTATAAATTCCAAATTAACAATCGGATTGTTATTGTCATTGTCTTTGTTAAATATTTTATAGAGTCTTGGCTTAAAAAAGTTTTCCCTCCATTTGTTTTAAACTTGCACATCTCTATCTGTAAGAATATTTCAACAGGGGCGTGTACACACTGGCAAAGACAGAACGAAGTAACCGGCCGCAAAAACAACAACAACAAAAACAGCAGCACAAACGCTCAACTATTTTCTGTATTTTTTTTAGTGCATAGCATAAAAGCGAAGAAGCCCGACATTTAAGTGAATAAAAAACCAAATAAGTTCGCTAGTTCGTTCAATGTAAAGTGCATGAATTTTAAAACTCCCCAATGAAATAGCACAATACTGAATGCGGTTAAAAGCAGTTATTTACGGTTAAAAAAATGAAATCGTCAAATTGAATATAATATTCGTAATATCATAATTGCAAAAGGTGAGCTTGTAAATACCAACATACATATTTACTGAAGTAGTTCTAAGCATTTAGTTTATTTTAAATTTACCACTCTAGTTGACGTCAGTGACGAAATCGCGGCTTCCTTTCTATAAACCCTGTTGCTTTTCTCTCGCTCGCACTTTCGCTGTCTGTCATTCAACTTTCTGGCCTTGCCTTGACTCTCTTTCACGTACACACAACTTGAGCTTACGTGTAAAAGCAAAGACGAAAACCCCGCTGCATACACGTGCAAAAATGGTGAGAGAACAAGAGAGAGAGAGAGCGCATTTGTTTGTTTTGAAAGCGGCGCAAAAACAATAAAAAATTGCAACAAAAAAGCACACACTTCAAACAAAAGAAACTAAATACATAGCCAGCTAAAACCAAAATAAGTATGTATAATTTATTGAATGTACTTTGCTAAAGTTCAACACACCTTTATCTCCGAGAAATTTTTGTCTAAATAGCTCTCTCTCTTTTTGCCTTTGGCGCCCCCTCCTGCTTCCCGACTTGTTCTCTCCCGGTCGCTCTTTTGCGTAAACAAATGAAAGCAGCAAAAGGGGCAAAAAAATATAAAACACGCAGGAATTATCAGTGCCTAACTAGAAGAATTCTACAAAATCAAACTATACAAGCATACAATACATACATATACGCGATTTATACTCTCTTTTTGTATTTGTATCTTTCTTCTGATTGTATTTAGCCTTCAAAATTTGCTTAGATTTTGCCTTGACCATAACCTAGAAATACTCGAAAAATAAGTATACAGTGGATATTCGCTAGCTTGAACTCACATCCAAAATGATCCTTTACGTGTTTATTTTATTTCTTCGAATATTTTTTTTTTAATTTGTATTTGAAGTCCTTAGAAGTAATCGTTTTTGGGAGCCTTGGGAGGATGCGTCCTTACTTGTCTTTATTGTTTAATTAGGCCGTTTCAACAATTAGGGTTAAACTGTATTTAGCTATTTCTGCCTCTTTTCTGATTTGCGTCAGCTGCAAACAGGTAAGTGTGCGACAGGGATGGAGCACGGAGTGGGATGGCAAGAGGGGGTGGCGCAGAAAACAAACAACAACAAAATTGCATAGAGCTAAATAATCGCATAGAAAGCAAGCAAAGAAAAACGCCAAAATAAAAATACAAATGGGAAATGTTAGTAAACTTTTTCAAGGTCACCTCAAAAACATGAACTAATACTAATCAACGGCCAGAAGAAGAAGAAAGAGAGGCAGCGACGTCGACTGCAGTTTTTTTTTGTTCGCGTTCTAGAATCAATTGTCGATATGGATCGGAAAGCAAGGGGTAGAACGAAATTGTTTAAACATAAAGTTTTATACCCTGGCAGCCGAGTCAATCTAGCCAACGAATGGATCGATTCTTAATGGCCCAATTGAAAACTGCAAGGGTATACAAACTTCGGCGTGCCGAATTTAGTATTCTTTCTTGTTATTAATTAGTATTAAAGCTTTTTCAGTTATATGCAATAATATAAAAAAAAGTAAAAAGATAAATGAAGTCGTTTTTGCTTGCTTTTGTTTCTTTAATTTGTATTTAAATATATTTATTTTTTCGTTTTGTGGTTTGTTTGCTTTTGTCAACGAGACTTGGCTCACGTTGGCATTGAAGATGACGAAGATTTGTGTTTTTCGTTATTTTTATTATTATTTAATTTGTTTATATAGAATGAAAATATTCACAATAATTAGTCTATAAGCGGTCTAATTAAAAAAATATAAAATAAAACTATATTAAATTATATTAAAATAAATATCTATAAAAAAAAGTATATGGGGTATGTTTTATTAAATAATAATGCTATATTTATTGCTTACACACACGAAACGGCACTTGGGAGGATAGAATAAAAGGCAGGAGGCAATTTAGAAAAGAAAAGAGAGCGGCCCCACGAGTTGCTAAGGAGGGTCGCTAAACTTTATCACCCCCTCTTTTCCCCCCTTTCAATTGCTATTATTTTAGCAGAAACAAAAATTCGCACACACACTCAAGCATAATAAAAACCAAAAAAAAGTAAAAAAAAAAAATAACAAAAATAAAATTCGCATGCGCGCATGACCTTGAATTTTTGTTATAAGAAGCGAACATCTGACTGGGACGCCGGCAGCGACGCCAGCAGTGCGATTGCAATGTGAAATGAACAGAAAAAAAAATAATAAAAAAAAATAGCTCACACAAACAAGAGCAAAATTTCTTCGTCTAGAAAAAAAACAAATAAAGGCAGCGATTTTGCTTATTAAATGAGAAAAATGCCAAAAAGAGAATATATACCTAGAAATATTAATTCTTAAAATATAAATTTTAAGTTTTAAAAATCAAAGTAAAATTTAAAATATAAATAAAAAGTTAAGTCCAGAAATACCAATAATTAAATATTTAAAAATTATAAACAATTGGAAGTAAGGAAACTCAGTCAAGTATTTTTGAATAGAGTGAACTTCAATGCCGCCATTCATATACAAAAAAAATAAATAAAATAAACTCGCAACTTTTTTTTTCGAAATAATACTCTTTTGTTTTCTTAATGTTGGCTCAAAGAGAAATCATTATTTTTGTTTTTTGCACGTTTTTAAAATAAAATCCAAGTATATATGCATATAAAATAAATAAATAAAGTACATAAATATATAGGTATCTAGCTTAATAAAATGTGCTCAAAGTTAAAAATAAATATGCAATAACAAAAAATAACAATAACAAGAAAAAGGTGATGACCAGTCAAGAAGGCCTTAACCCCAATAAATTTGTAAAAACAGCACCAACATGGCCAAAAAAGAAATATTAATAATAAAAACAACAACTCATGCGCGCAATAAAAAATTGTCTATTTATTTTGAAGACTTATATAGGTGAGAGAGAGAGAGAGAGAAGGACTCAAATTGCATGCGTGAAAGTGAAAATAAAACAAGAAGGGAAAATTACAGTGCGCTCGCCTATGAAATACCCGGTTCCCAAAGCTTTCTGTAAATAACCTTGAAATAGCATCTTTCACAGAAACTGACTTGACTTAAATCTTAAAATAAATGTTTATTAAATATTTGTAGACTTAAACATCATTCAATTAAAACAAAAAATACCCTATATGTCAGGGTATATATACATATGTATATACAGTATCAACATTATAACAAGCTCAGTTATAATTATTATATAACAATTGAAATACAAGAAAAGCCTTGACTTGACAAAACAACAAACAAAATAAAGTAAACCAAAAGTAAACAATACAACAAACACATGTCAACAAGTAAAGCGAATTGTGTTTCTTTTTTTTTAACAAACAATTACAATTATTTCCACATTAAGTCATTCGGCTGCTGCAAAAATTAATTCGTTTTTAATTTGTGCGCACATAAGGCCTTCCTTTTTTTTATTTTTTGTATTTGTCTCTCTTTTTTCTGTTGTGAGAATACCTTTTGGGGTTTTTGGCCCGTGTTCGATTTTTGCTATATTTACTATAGTCCCCAGGAAGTAGATAATAATGTGTGCCGCCAATTCGATAAATGCTTAAATATACATACATATGTACCTATATATACATTCATATTATAAATTTTTTCTGTATTCCGGTGTATGTATATTATGTTTAAACTTCAAAGTGTTACTTTTTTATTAAGAAAAAAAGGTTTACCTTTTATAAAACCATTTTATTTTAATTTACATACATAAAATAATAATTGTGGCCTATTTGCAAACTATTTGGATATACTTTCTAAATATTGAAGCCATAAATATTGAAATATTGAAATACCAGAAATTAAGGGTGTTGAAAGAAAAATTGTTAAAAAATGACTGTGGGTCTGTACTGTGGCTAAAATGGGAGGAAAATAACAAATTAAATGTGATTGAAAAAATACATAAATTTAAGAGTGCAACAGCACAAAACAAAATTTGGAAAGAGAAAAACAATAATCACGAAGAAAGCATAATTGTGTGCTGAAAATGTATGAAAACGTTGACATTGAAAATGTGACAAAAATAATTATTTCGAAATTTTCGGTTATTTGGCTCTTGCTGTTTTTTTGTTGTTGTGTTGATTAATATTTAACAAGAGCGTGGGAAAATTTCGTATTTTGTATTTGCTTTGAAGATTTGCTTGACAGGAATTTTGTCCGTCGAAGAGCACTATATTTTCTTTCTTTTATTTTTGCAATTCTGAGAAAATTATTTAAAATGTTAAAAGAGGAAGCTACATTTTTTGGGGAAAGGTTGTTTCATTACTTTGAGGGGCTCCGAGTGTCTGGCCTGCCATTGATTTTAATTGCTACACTTGTTGCAGCATTTATGTATTTATATATGTATGTAAATATTTGTATTTTTCAAACCGTGTACTTCCCCTCTCCAATTTTATTAGTCAAAGTCAGTGTTCGACCTTCAGATGAGCCAAGTTTGAATTACAATCAATTTGTATATATTTTTTTTTTGCTTATTTCCCAAGAATCTAAAACCCCTTGCTGCCATTTTGGACCCGTTTTTTTTTTTTTCGTTTCCCACCTGCCTTGCTGCTAACTACAGACACATGTGTACATGTGTACATATATTTTTTCCGACACCTGCACTTCGTCACTTTGAGTTGTGCGATTATTACTCACTTTTCTTATCAGCCATTCGCTTTGCTTTAGTTTTCTTTCGTCTGCGAGAGGGGGAAAAGGGAATTGAGGGTGGGCCCCGCCGAACCCCACAACCCGCTGTTGGCACTCAGCTTTCCTTGAAGAACGAACACCAAGTGCCATTTAGTCTGTGACTGTCCCCAGTGACTAATGCCCCCCCATTTCCCGGCCCAACCAAAGGCAAATAAATGTAATTACAGTGGCTAACGAAATAATAGTACTACAGAACAATGAATTGTTTTTCATTTTTAAAATACTTGAAAATAAAATAGTCATAGTTAAATTTGTTGTTTTCTAAATCTTAAAATCATGGAAAAACTGTTGAATCTTTAACTGAGATTGAAAATCAAATTATGTGGTCTGCATTTTCGTATATTTTAATATATAAAAATAAATTATTATAACAATATATAAAAAAAAAAAATTTTTTAAATACTGATTTTGTGTTAAAGTTTTAATGAAAGAAATCAATATAAATGCTGAAGGCATGGTTTGGTTTGGTTTTAAGACAGGTTTTATTGGCTTTTGCCTCTTGACTTTTTGTACATGTACTAATAAATAAATATTAGATTCATTGGCGCTGTTTGTGGCTGGTAACTGTTATAATTTCGCACCTATTATATTTGAACCACAATTAGTTTTTAGTTTTTGTAATACTTTTTGTTAGATTTATGTTTTATATTTTCTATTGTTTACTTAAATTTAAGTAACAATTTGTACCCTCGAATTTATTATACAATTACTTTCATCAACTTGTTGTTGCTTTTATTATCAACCATTGTTCGTCCCCAAGAGAAAGAGTCGGTGAGAGAACGAGTGAGCGCTAGTTGAAGGGGGCAAGAGAGTGTTTTTGTTGCTTTTATTCATTTCACACATTGCACATGGCTCTGTGTTTGGATGTGTATGTTTTTCGTATCTGACATCAGCGACAACAATAACAAAGCAACGTGCGGCCCGCAAATCGAAAAAAAAAAAAAAAACAGAAAAGAAACGCCACCGAAGACAACAACAAAAGCCAAACCAGTAAACACGTCAGCCAAGTCATTGAACAGAGAGAGAGCAAACTGTAGAGGTGACTGAGAGAAAAGTGAGGGAGAGAGAGAGAGAGCAAGAAACTAAAGAAAACCGGCTGGTAGTTTTCCAATTGTCAAGTAAAAACAATTACCAAAGAATGGGGAAAAAATAAAGAGAGAGAGGGAGAGAAAAGAGAGACCCGTTTGCGTGGCAGCTTTTGGCAAAACAAAAAATAAATGGAATAAGCAAACAAAATGAAGTTGACACGTGAGCTACAAAGAAGAGTAACTGTAAGAGAGTCAGCAAAAAGTTGGCCAGTTAAGAGTAGAATTCAAAGAGTCAGCACGACAAATAAGATGATAATTCAAAATAAAAATAAATGAAATGCAATTAATATGCTTATAGAAAAAACAATGAAATCCCGTAAATTTTCTAGAATAATAAGCGTGTAATATTAAAATGAATAACCCATACATAATTTATATTTGAAACTACTTATGTACATTGTACTTGCAAGAGTGTGTTATGCACATAGATTGAAAACTAATTTAGTCTTACAAACTAAACAATATTAATAAATATTTATTTTTAACCTTATAAAACGTTGGAGACAAATCTACGCCAAAAGAGAAGACAAGAGAAGCAGAGAGCTAAATTGCATTTGCAATGACAACACCCCAAAATGCACACACACTCATGCACAAGCAAAAACGCAAGCTGCAAAAACAAACACAAACACAGGCGCTCCCTATCTCCAAACCCCACTCCCTTTCTTTTTTGTTTTTGTGTCGCGTGATTGAGGCGAAGCCGAAATAGCGGTAAAGACAACACAGCGATAACACACATACACACAGATACATCAATCACGCACGCTCTCTCATTCAACCACCCACTCGCTCGCCTTTGACGTCTCTCTTCACTGGTTGGAGCTGGGCATCTCGCTCGCACTCGCTAGCTGTGCCCGCTTATTATTGTAGGTCATAAATGCATGCACATGACTGCACTTAGTGAGCGACGGAGAGAGGGCGTGTGGGATACAGTGGGAGAGAGAGTGCAAAAGAGGCTCTATGTGTGTGTTTGGCGTTTGTATGTGTGGGATTGGGGCGACGTGTTCAATTTGAATGCGCTACTTTTCGCTATTATTTGTTTTCTACAAACTCTAGAAATTCGGTAACCAAATGAATCATTGGAAAGGAAACTCAACAAAATGAAGATTAAGTTATCGACTGAGTTTTAATTATTATGTTTTATATCTAGCTTTTATTTTACCCGACAAATAGAATTCACTTTACGAATTTTCCGAATCATATAAACAGTTTAATCACATTGTCTCATTGTCTTAGGGAATTTTCCGGAAGTAGCCAGCACCTGAGCGCGCTTCGTGATACAAACAACACACCTAAATAGCGACCTTCGAATATGTACATTGTATCTCTTAGGGTATGTTGTATCTTCAAGTGCGCGACTTCCAGAAGAATCTATTTGGCGATGGGCGATGCAATAATCCCGAAAATGTTTGCAGGGAATCAGAGCGAACGCTTTGTAATTAACACTGTCTGTGTATGTGGCAGAGGGAGAGAAAGAAAGAGAAGCAAAAATTAAGAGAGTGTGAAAGACATAGGGAGGGGAAGAAGGAGAATGCCTTTTTTCGTAACTGAATAGTTGGATAATAAACTATGATACCGATATTAAATATAAATATTTATGTTCTCCTTTACCAGTAACTTAAAGGTAAATAAATTCGAAAAACAAAATAAGCAGAATACCAACGTGTCGTATGCGCAATGTGCAGCTGTAAGATACGAGAGAATAATAAGAGAAATAAACAAGAGCGCGCGCCAGTGTTTTTTAGTAGATGGTTGTTTTTAAGTTGGTTGTCTGTCTGTTTCAGTTAATTAGTTACACCCGGTACCCATAGACTACAAGGATATTAAAACTAAGTGCCTGGCGGAGGAGTTGATCACAATTTCATAAAAAACATTGGAGTTGCGACCTTTTTATTTATCAAATATTTTTTAAGCATTTCTTTATAGTATTTTCTTTCTATTATTCTAACTTAAATATGCTTTTAAGGTCAAATAGATACGGGATTTATCAAACCCCTATACTCGATTTTTCCATTTACCTAATTTTCCATTTTCTGTGTCATTAACAAAAAAATACTGATTATCCCTAAATTGCTTTTAAAGAAATGTCGAAGGAAAATTGATAAGAAACTTGTTTAAGAAAAAAGAAGTATAAATGCCAACACAGAAATACAAAAGCTGATAGCACAGAAATAAATTTTAAGAAAAAACAATTTCAATTTAATTTGTTATATAAAATTTATTTATTTAAACATTAAAAAAAATTATCTTAAATACGTGTGTGCATGTATTTGAATTAGGAAAGGAAATATAATTATTAGATATTATTAATTATTATTATTTTAAACGTAATATAACCGAAAAAGGCAAAAATTTTTAATTTAATTATTTTCATTGTTATTAAGTGTGAAGACTACGTTTCCTTAAAGTTAAGTAGACCAAGTAAAGTTGATTCAGTAACCGTTAATTAAATTTTAGATGCACTTTTTATCGTGTTCTTACCCATCAAAGTAAGTAAGTAAGGAGAAGGGAACGAGATGAACCAAGAGAACCAAAAGAAATAAACTCGGCAAAATGGAAAACTGGTTATACGTGCCAAATTAGTTGGCCACTTTTGCGGCTCCCAATTGTCCTTGTTCAGTTTTTTTTTCTCCCGATCGAAAACTGGCCTGCAAGGCAAAAAGTTTATTTTAAGTTTATGTTGCTTATTTGTTGCTGTCCTGCTACAATTTATTACTCAAAACCAAGTATAAAAAGAATTAATAGAAATAAAAATTATGTTAAACCATTAATTAATGCCATTCAATTTTTTTTTGTATATTCCCCAATGGTTTTTCGATAAGTGTTTTTCATCATCTATCGCCTCCTTTTTCCTGCTCGCATTTGAGCTGTCTTATCAAGTACAAAAACAACAACATCATCATCTCATGCACATTTGCTGATTATGCTTCCGTATATGTATATTATATACCAAAGCAAATTTATTCAAAATCAAAAAGGAAAATGAAGCAGACGAGGAAAAACAAGTAAGAAAGCTAAAGTAACTTTTGCTCGCCTATATAATACCCGGTAATCTACTTGGAATCTCTAGATTTAGTCACTGTAAGTCTTATAGTCCCTGAAATATGGTCTCTAAATAAACGGACAAACAAACAGACATGGTTAAATCGATTCGCCTGATGATGAAGTCTGCTGTAGTCAGAGATATGTATGTACGGTTAAACACATCTTCAGTTGGCCTTATGTTATAATACCCTCGTACCCTATGGGTTCCAGGTATACAATACGCCCTCATTCAGCTCTCTCTTTCTTTCTCTGTCGCTGTGTCTCTGTTTATATTTTTATCTTTTTTTTTTTGTTTTTTTTTTGCTTCTGATAAGTGTTTGCAGTGGGTTGTTGTCTTTGTTTGGCTTTTCCTCTGTGTGTGCCTTATTTTTGCATTTGTGTATGGAGATCAGCTGAAGCTAAAATCCAAATGCATGCTGATTGGAAAAGAACGAAAAGGTGACTTTACAAATACAGTTTCTTATCAATTTCCACAAAATCAATTAAATGTTTGTAGAAAAAAATGTGTAATATTTTTTTGTATATATTTCAAATTTGTTGAGATTGACATTGAAACCAGAAATAAGAACTTTAAATTTATTTGATATAATTATATATTTTATAGAAGTTAATTGGGGTATTTCTTTTACATTCCAAAGTTTAAAGAAACACGGGATTATATAAAATGTACTCAACTTATATAGCGGATGGACTTCTTATCTACCCTAACATATCATGTGCTTGGAATATAAGGAAGAAAGCAACCGGAGACAGCATTTCGAAAGTGAAAAGTTCAAGACAGCACACACCCCCATTAACCCCTATATATTACAAGCTTTTCCAACCCCCTTTTGAAGGTTTCGCCACTTTGAAAATTTGTTTGCTGCTAATTAGAGTGCGGCACTCTGATTACACACATGTTACCCTTGTTGATAAAAGCGAAACGCAAAAACAACATAAAGAAAGATAGAGAGCAAAGTTGGCTCATAATAATGTTGTAATAAAGCTAAGCCAAGAATATCAATTAAATTTTTTTATACTTATTACTAATTACTTTTTACTATTCCTTTTTTTCTACTATATCCTAGCGTGTATTTCGAAAGGAAGTGAAACATGCTCAATATCGTATCATAAATATGCTAAGTTTCAACTTTAAAATATATAATATATTATTGAAAAATATTTGATATTTATATCGCAAATATATCTCATTTAAATATATATAGTATATAGTATCTACTGATTTTATATTATTTTTTGAAAGTGTATAACAAACTCGATGAACTGCATTAAAATGTTTTCTGATGCGACAGCATCATCCCAGAGAACCCATTGACATCAGACATCGGTTCACTTGGCTACCCAAAAAGTGGGCGCTGCATTTTACACTTGAACGCTTTTGTCATTCGGTGTTAGGGGGAAAAATATAAGGAACAAGTGGGAGGGAGGGTAGGTACGCTAGGTGGGGAAATTGTGGAAAAATAGGGGATGTGCTTGGCTGCCATCTTGTTATATCCTGGTACCCCGTTTTGAGTAAAGGTGTATTTTAATATAATATAATAATAATTGCGAATTGTCATGATTTTCAAGAATAATTTTTTAAATTATGGTGAATTTTAAGCAAAGCAAAATATGCATTTGTCCTGGGTATCTCATAGTCGAGCCTTCAACTATAGCATTCCTACTTCTTCTTGCTGTATATGTATGTTCGTATATGCAAACACTCAGCTTGATTGATTTTTGCATCAAAACTACACTACGAAGAAAATGGCAACAGCAGCAGAATAAGAGAGCATTGGGTGAAGTAGACGGTCTAGAAGACAGCAAAGAATACAGTAGAAGAGCAGCATTAACTTTTGCCACTTTTTTAGAGGAAATTTAATTAAGCGAAGACTGCAATTCTTCGCTCCATGCTTCGGATCCATGCATATCTGAGAAAAATAATGGTGATTGATTATTGATAGAAACCCTTTGTTGTAAAAATTAGTTGTGATCGAGAACACCGAATGTAGATGGATAAATTGTAGAATTTTTAGTAGTTAATCCTAAATTGATCGATATAGAATTCCGTGATATTTATGATTTGTATTTAAAGGTATCATTAGTTCCTGATCCTAATCCGAAGTCTTTAAGCCAAAAGGAATTTATTTGTGCTTGACTTCTTCTTTCTTTCCTATTCAATCTTAAGGATAAACACAATATTGGTTCCGATAACTAACACACTTTATCGATTACAATTGAAATTTAAATGACACGTCCACGTCATTGCAGATAAACCGATATTAGAAACAATTGTAATTCCATTTGTGTCATTGTTTGTTGCTTTCACTTCGCTTCCTCCTCCCCCTCCCCCACCCCCTCCTCTTCCGGATCCAATATCCCCTTCTCCATCTGCTATATCTCAGCCTATCGTCTTTTTTTTTCATTTCTATATGTCATTTGTCTGCGTTGCCTGTTCGCATTTCAGCGCGTGCTGATTGCATTTATGTCAACGTTCGTTTTCAATGTTACAAGTCGGGGATCAAAATATGGTGGAGCCTTGTCTGAGGGGGTGTAAATGAGGGGGCTACCAATGTGGGAGGAGAATAGATGCAAAAAAAATAAAAAAAGAAACAAAACGAAAATCAAAAATTTATGCATAAAAAGTGGCATAAAAGTTGCAAACATTGCTTCGTCGCTCCTCCCTTTATCTGTTCTCTTACACTCGACATGCAACAAACATGCCTAAGCACACACACACACACAAAACACCAGATTGCATTCACACGTACATATACACATGTGTGTTGATGTCCGTGCAATGTTAATGGAAAACGCAAGTACGAAACTATGGGCCAAATTCACTAAACTACAACAAAAACACCAAATTTAAAAAAAAAATTAAGCTTCTACAGTTTTAAATAAACATCTTCCCAAGGACTTATTTTCCATATAATGTATGTCTTTAATCAAAGATGAAGGATCAAATTAAAACAATTATTTTATATTTTAGTGCTATTTTTGCCATCCGTGACCACTGTGCCCGCATTGCAGCGTGAGCAACAACAATTGGACGCTGATGATGGGGGCAAGCCCATATAATCAGAGCCGGGCGATGGGCGATGTAGTATGAAGAGTCAGAGTCAGGGCTTAGTTGGCTGGGCAATCAGTCAGTCAGTTCGTCAATCAGGGGGGCTATATATAGCAACAAATATACATAGTCGCAAACTGCATTTACACACATAAACATACATACATATATACACGCAGAGACGACACCAGTTCAGAGTAGAAAAGAGACAACGAATAAGTTGACCTGTCAAGTTCATGCGATATTCATTGCATTAAATTGAAATTGCATTGTTGAAACAATTTCAGACAAAACGCTGTGAAAAATGTATGGGGATTACTGCATTAAATTCCTATTATAGAATAGTAATATAGTATAACTAAAATATTTTCAGAAACGTAAATGTTTTAGAAATAAATTTAAAATATAATTTAGGTGCATTCCTTGCAACAACTTCTTTTCCATTAGAATCCCGCATTTTTTTGTATATGTATTTGGCAATGCTCCTTCCGAAACATAAAACTTTTGACATTTCTCCTTGTTCTATTAATTTATAACTTACTTAAGGAAAACAAGTCGTCAAGTATTGTGGAATATTTATCTTTTATGTGTATGCATTGTCAATAAGATAAAAAGCCTTGAATCTGTTAGGGAGTTTTGGGATTTCCTCTTGGTTTGATTGATGGCTGCGATTACGAATTTTGTACAGCTGATTGATGTTTAACCCTTTGACGCCTCTCTACCCATACCCCCTTCTTTTTATACTGTGTGCCTTACAGGATTCTTACAGAATATTTGCAGGGTTTCCGCCTCTTTTTTTGGGATATTTTTGTTGGCTTCTGCAATTTAAACTTTGCTTTCCGTTTCGTTGGTCGGTTGTCGGCGGGTTAAGTTTAGGCCTTAAAACCAGCTTTCGCACACCGTAGGGGGGGTTATCAAAGTGTTTGGTTACTCCTATTCCCTGTCCCTTTGTTTATATTTATACATATTTCATGTGATGTGCACATGCTTCACTCGCTCTTTGCTTTTCACTGTCGACAGTCCCTCTTTCCCTTTCATTACAGGAAGAATACAAGAAATTCCTGCTCATATTGAACGAGTATTTATTTTGCTTTCCTTAACATTTGTCGTTTTATTTTTTCTCCCTTTTTTTCGTTTGGTAATTAAAATTCTCTTGAATTTTAGGCGTTGAGAAACACTTGGAACGTAACCCACCCGGCGCACTGGTTTCTTCGGTTTCGCCTGCATTTGTTTGGGTTTCATGGGATCACCATGCCGTGCCGTAAAAGGTTTAAGACGAAAGGGGTTGCATTACTCATACGCCACGTTGTACAGCCGCCTCACTGTGTTTACTTTGGCGGCACGCATTTCTGTGTGGATTTGTTGCTAAGTGGACTGGGGGGACTATTTATATCTTATATTATAAAAGTATATAGGAAAATCGAATAGTTTCCCTGAGACTTAATGCCTGAAAAACGTTTAAAATTGTTTATAATGATTATTATATTATTTATCTATATATATACATATAATATCCAGAACTGAGCTTATCCTTTTGAATGTCTTAATTGCCTTTTGACCACGTTTCTACCCCGTCCCACCCCTCTTAATTTGCCAAAGAGAAATGCATATGCATGCATGCAGCATCCTCCAGATCCTTCTAATTAGCAACATGCAATGTAAATGCAAATAGATGGCTTTTCCTATAGCGATTACATAGCTGCCGTAAGGGGGTGTGATATGTGGGAGGGGGAATGCACACAAAAGGACGAAGGGCAAAATGCGAGAGACTACTTTCTCTTGCGGCTCTCTTTGACTTCTATGTCAACATGTTGCGGCAACAAATTGTTGCATTGTTATTGTTGTTTCTATTAGTGGATTCTGCTGTTACCATTCACTTGTTTGCTCGCCTTCCCTATCTCTCTTGCGGCTTATTTTCGAGCCCGGTTTTTCCCGCTCTCGCTCTCAGCGCCTCTACTCGTTTTGCTCTCTTTGCTTGTTGCGCCGCCGCTCTTGGCCATTTGTCTTCCGGTTTTTTCCACTGTGCCTCTGCCACATGCCCATCACTCTCTTTTCTCTTGCAATACCCGTTAAATTCAATTAAGGTTTTCCAAAATATTATACATTCCTTTAATCCTATTCCAAATTTATGTACATAAGTAGTACATAAAAATGTATATATGTATGTATTTTTATATATTGAATTTCGTTAGCTTTAAAACCGCTGGCCTACGCGGAAAGGAACACTAAAGTAAGAGTGCATTGGTGCGCCTTACACTAAGATAATCAAACATCGGTCTCTTTTTAAAAAATATTATAATATCTTATGTTTGGAGTAGGTTATAAATAACATTATGATTTTAACTCATGTATAGTTAAGTAGTTCTTAATTTTAACAAGTAAAATATTTATAAAGCATAAGTGTTTTAATAATTTAAAGGTTTTTTTCCTCCGCTTTGCTCTTCCGCTTCCTCTTTCATACACACCATTGCACGCATCTTCCTAGCATCGCACCTGCGCCTTATTTTTGCGACGCATTTTCCTCAGCTGTCCCTTTGCACGCTCGTTCGTCATCCTGTTTTGGAGCTCTCCATCTGTTTTTCTCTCCGTAGAAGAGAGTCAGAGAGCCAGCGGAGAGCTGAGCTTGTTTGTTTTTGTTTTCGCTCACCCGGTTTTCCGCAAGCTCTGGCTCGTTGTCCCCCTCTTTGTTGCCCCCGCTCTTTGTGTCTACTCCTTTTGCTCTCGTGTTTTCACAGCAAATTGTCAGTCGCCCACGCTTCTTCTGCTTCTTATTCGTCTTATTCGTGCTCATTTGTATGTGTGTGTATCGAACTCCAATTAGAGTTTGTCTGTTTCCTCTCGCCTTGATTTCCGTTTTGCTCAGTCATGCACTTTGAACTTTTTCTGTCATTCTGTTTAACCTTTTGACGATGCACCTGCACCTCCCCCTTTTAGGCGTCTTCCCCCTCCTGCACTTCTTAAACACCGCTTCCTCGTATTCGTTTAATTAGCACCTTGTATTTTATTAGTGCCAAAACAAGAAACGCAGGAAAACATCACAAGGATAAACCAAATGGCAAAGAAGGATGCAAAAGTAGGAGCGTAAAGAAGATCGAGGAGAACTGGGGGTACAAGCAGACAAAAAGTTGACGGTTAAGAAGTGCATGGAAACTGGTGGTAAACTTGTTTTAGGACTCTTCCTTGTCCTAGGGCAATTGTTGTTTTTTTTTTTTGACCTGAAGTAAACACAAACAGTAAGTTAAACATTAATGCATACTTACAAATATGTACATATATATGATGTACATACATATATACATTAAACATAAGAGAGTATGTACATACGTATTTATGTGTACAGACTTTAATTGTAACTTTTGTTTTTATTATGGTGAGTTCGTTGAGTATAAGTTATTGTTTCTTTTCATACCAATCAAATTCTGGGCGAAATTAAAAACAAAAATGTTTAAAAATCATTAAATATTATTATTTTTAAAAACCGACCTATATCTTATAATTAAAATACCCCCTATGGTTACCGGGTATATTAACAGTTTAGTAGATAAAAGAAAAGTTATTTTTGTTTTTGTTACAAGAGCTGCCAAAACCTATATTTCAAATTGTAAATTTTGGCCTAGAAATGCGAACAAAGAGCTGAAAGATTAAGCGGGGTGGATGATGGAGAAGGGGAAAGGGTATATTGAGAGCGGAGTGGGGACAAACTCAGAGACCCAAAAAAGTACAATGAACCCTCGACAATTGCTCTTCTTGTTGGCAGTTGCTGCTGCTGCGTCAGCAACACTGTTTCTGGCCCCGCCACCCCCTCTTCACACCTTCATCCCCGCTGCTTCACCTACTCCCCCCACCCCCCACCAAGCTTCCACCTTGGTTCACAACTTCGTCTTCCAGAAAGACTAAGAACAAAATGCACGAGAAATTATGAAAACAAACAATTGCTGTTGCTGTTGCCTCTGCTGCGATGTTACTGCAATGTTGCTGCCGTGCCTGCTGCAGCTTTTGCCAGGGCTCAGCTTCTTTTTTTCTGGACAGCTGCGCCGACAGCGACGCCGGCAGAGCGAGTAGGCCATGCATATCAAAACAAGTTCCGTTCCACACAAATGCCAGCACGTTTCGAAATTACTGCTGACGTCGCTGCCGCAGTCGACGCATCATAACAATAACAAAAGCCCAGCCAGACAACACAACAACACCACCAGCAGAAGCAGCAGCCCAGCGAAGCCAAGACTACGGTGGGCACTGCCCATTGACTATCGGCACAGAGCAGAGAAGGGCCTTAATGGCAACAGAAAATTTACTTGGCTTACTAAAATTCATTACTTCTTTTTTGGTTATAACTTTTTTTCTGTTATCACTTAGGTTACCGATTAAGATGCGTATGCATTTAATTTTTGTGTACACACATATTGTTTTCCGCAAAAGGCAATTTCTACTGTACATGTGCACGAAACAGTGCATAACAGTGGCAGTGGCAAGGGGGTGGTGATGGGCGGAATAAAGGGAGTGGTAAATAGTGATGGAGAGGAAAAGAGAAAGATTGGTAGATCGAGGGGCGGTATAGGAAACAGCGGAAAAGTTGCCGTGAAAGAAACAATGACGCAGCAACAGCAGCAAAATGCGAATGAGAATCAGAGTGAGAACGGGAATAAGAATGGAGCCCAGCATAAAAAGGAAATGTGGTGAGGGGAAGGAGACAAAGAGAAAGAGGAAGAAGGCTCTGCAGCCAGCATTGACGTCAGCTGAGCAGCGACTGAGTCCGAGTTTCTTGGTATGGTTCCTGTTAAAAAGTCAATTATAACATTTTAATTTATAATATTTTAATTCGGCCTAAAGATGTTTTTACTTTTATTTGAAAACTGCATAGGTGGGCAGGTTTTTTTTTTTGTCGAGGGATAGATTAGTTCTTCAGCCATCCATAGATACATATATCAACAATTACAAGGCGCTGTTGTTATTATATTAATTTTTTTCCTGTTTCGCTATGCACAAGCGCAAGAAAAGCAACAGCAACAAACCAACAGACATGGGGACACAACACTATATACATACACTTGCATACATACATGCAGTCAAACAAACAAGCTTGCACACAGTAAAAGTTACAATAATAGCAGCTTCTACTTACTAAAAAAAATATTAATAGGAAACAATTAGATTTAAGAAATTAGACTAAAATATTCTGAAAGTTTTTAAAATTAAAAACAATATATTTTGAAAATTCGAAGAACTTACTGCTAGGGAGCCGGGGTATTTATATTTTTGACCGCTGCTGTGCATGCATACGCAACGCGCGCGTCACGTGTGCTCTCTTCTTGCCGCTCTCTTCGCTCCCGCGTCTCTCTCTTTGTCCATGTCCTCCTGCTGCGCTCTCTTTTGTCGGCCGCTGCACTGTGTGTGTTGTTGCTTCGCGAATGCTGCGGCAGCGCCGTCGACTGCGATGAGGCAGCGGCAAAGGCAAAGTTAAAGCCATTGAGCGGCGTTCGCATTTAGTTTGCTTCTGTCATTGCATTTGTGCGGGTAGGAATAATCACATGAAACACTCAAGAAACATAAAAAACAGACCAAACGGACAACAAAATAAGGCGCAGAGGAAACCGAAAAGCTAGGCACAAAACAACCAAATCGCTTGCCCGTATTTTTTTCTCGTTTAAGTGCAACCTACGAAGAGCAGAATAGGAAAAAGCAGCAGCATTGTGCTTAAAAATTCTAACGGTAAATAGTAAGCTAATTTCAAAGTGCAAAAAGTGCAAAGTGCGAAGTTTTCTGCCAGTGTGTGTATATATATATATATTTTTTTTTTGCATTTCCTTTTCCTTTTGCATTTGCACATATATGTACATATAGTGTACTTACACATGCATACGTATGTACTAACATACATACATATTGTTTGTGTTTTCGCAAACTAATTTGTTCGCTTTTATTTTTATTTATAGCTTTTAAAGTGTTTGCTTTGCTTGTTTGACTTTGTTTCTATTTTGGTTTGATTTTGAATCCTGTTTTTGATAATTTTTTAAAGTAGTTTCCAATATTTTTTATATGCGAGTGCATTGCATTTATAATGTGCGTGTTGGCTTCGTTGTTTAGATTTTGGTTGGAGAGCTTAACTTTTTTATTCTGTAGTTTTGTTAGTGGTTCTCTTTTTCCTAAAAAGCCGTTCTTCAGTTTTTTCATTCTGGTGTCTTGCTTTTAGCTTTGTTTTTAGCATGTGCCCCTTTTTGTGGTGAGTAAGAAAGAGAGAGAGAGGGTGGGGTTTGGTTTGTCTTGCTTATTCTTTCTTTTTTCGTTTGTGGTTATTTTATTTTTTCTCCACACCATCTGCCATGCACACAAAAATAACAACAACATGTACAGAGGAGCGCGTGCTTTTTTGTGCCGTCTCGCATTACATTTCATTCGCTCTCGCACACACACACAACCTAAACTTGAAAAAGCCAAACCAAAAAAATAAAAGAAGCGACGTGACCAGGCTCTCTTCGCAGCGTCTCTTAGATTACTTTACTCTCTTTAGTGGGGGTGCGCGCTCTCTGCCGCCTAGGCACTTTGTCCGCTCCGCTTGCCCAATTGTTTTCTCATTTCATTTCACGTTGTTTAGCCGTAGCGTGCGCGTCGCAGTCGCAGTCGCCGTCGCCGCAGACGTAGACGTCACACTCTAAAAGTTGCGTCAGTTAAAAAAATATAAATATATATACATAATTAAATTTATAAAGTCAAGAGGAACTCCAAAATAAACCAAGTTTGTTTTTTGTTTAAGTTTTGCATCGAAAAGTGTGTGGTAAAAGTTTTAAACAAAGTAGGTGGAAAACGAAAACAACAGCAAAAGCCCACAAAAAAACCAAAATTATTGCATTTGTATTAGTGCTTCCGCGACAGCTCTTTATTTGTATTCCAATCTTATGTGTGTGTATGTGTGTATGTTGAAGCTTTTTCTAGGTGTATTTAAATATATTTTCAAATAATTTTAAATATGATTAGCTATAACAAGCAAAGCAATATATTAATGTATTGGTATTTTTCTCAGTTATCAATTTATTTTATCATCAAAGTTAAAATGTTTTGAAATTCATAATTTTGTGAATTTTTTTCCATTGGAGTACTTCACAAAATAATAAAATTTTCAAACAAATTAAGGAAAAGTCACTCACACGTATGTTCCCCACAGAAGATTTTCCTGTTTCATATTTTAAGCTATTTTTATACGCCAAAAAACAAAGAGTTCTTGCTTTATTTTGCACGCTTCATCACTCTTTATTTCAAAATTAGCAACAATAACACATGACGAAAACAGCCAGAAAAGAAAATAAATGCAAAGAAAGTGTGTGATAAAACACGCAGAGAGAAATACACAGACACCGAGAGAGAGCGACAGAGAGTAAAAACAAGAGCTTCAGAGAATCAGAACTGATTTTTTTTGTTTTGCTTTTGTCAAATTCACTTTCTTTTTAAAATTTGTATATTTTGGAAAGAGGTTGATTTAAACATTTATTATTTATTAAAATATTTTCCAAACAAAATTAATTGTGACTAAATTTTGGACTGTGATAATCTCCTTCACTGCACTGCAAAATTCGACATACATATATAATTCCCTTTGAAAGGATATAGAACTAAAAAGGGGATCGAGTTGCACGAAGGGTTTTTCAGATTACCAATCTCTTTTCTTTTGCAGCTTCTTCTGCCATCTCTCTTATGGATTAAATCAACCGCAAAGTGTTCCATTAATTTGTGAGCATTCATTTTTTCCTTGCTCTCCTTTTCATTTTTCGTTTCTGTTTTCCGTTTACCTTTTACCTTTGCAACTTTTGCATTTTGACTTTTCAGTTGGGTTGAGAATTGAGTTTTATGTAATTATTGTTTATGGGGTATCCCTTACTATCCGGTAGCAACCCCTCCTTCAAGAGTAATGTTCCGGTTTTGTCCCAGAAAGGTTGCCTTTCTTCCCTTTCGATTAATCTACGAACAGCGGAACTTCCCCTAAGGAGTATTTCTGAATTTTCTGAATACATTTTCAGATATTCGATTCGATATATAAAGTTGACTTTAGGCATAAAGTAATTCATATTTCAAAATAATTGTAGTAAAAAAAAAATATATAATATTAAAACTAAAAACAGATCAATTTTCATGAAATATATTAGAATATTCGTATGTATACGATTAAATTCTCACGCTGCCCAAGAAAGTTACCAAAGAAAGATTGACAATGGGCCGCATAGGGTATTTAGGGAAATATGATGACGACCCTTGGCCGTCGGCTTTCGACCCTTGGGGTGGATTTCCACTCCCCAGGCCCACCTCTCTCTCTCTCGGTGCTACGCTCGTCAGCTCCTTTGGTCCTTTTGTTGTTATTCTTTTTCGGGTTGATTTCTCCTTTGCGTTTCAGGTACGACACTATAAATTTTCTGTTATGTTTGGTGTTATGTTCTCTCGGTTCCAAAAGCTGGTGTGAGATTGCGTGGGTGTCTCACAGTCAATTACTGCGATTTTTTTTTTTTTTGCTTTGCTCTGCCATTTAAAGCGATTTCGATTTGAATATTTAATAGAATTTGCCACGCGCCGGAGGTTTTCTTTGCCATTACCCATCTCTCCAAGCTCCCAGTTCTCATCCTGTTTCTCTCACAAATTCTCTTTTATCGTGTTTAGCTCTCATCTTAGTTGACGATGAACATGTCACCCCGTAAAAAAACAACAACGAGGAACAAGAGACACCAAAGCTTTTAATACCCTTAAGAAAATAACAACTTTAATGAGAATAGTTTCTGTATATTTTAGCAAACATTTGAGTATCGTAACTAGCTACCCTAAATTGTGTGATAAAACTAAACTTTAATTTTTTTTTTTTTTTTTTGTAATATATCAAAAGAATGGATACCACTTTCACAGTGGTGGAACAATAAATGCAAAAATACCACAACATCGTGCAAAAATAATAATCCTCGTTATACGTGAGTGTGTTTTTAAGGCGATAGGATAGGTATGGGGGTGTGAATATGACGTGGGGGAAGGGCAGAGTGGCCATCAGAAACGTGTTTAATGTCAAGGCAGCGTCATTCGAAGGACTTTTTACGTATCAAAGCTCTTCTCTCCCTCACTCTCTTTATGTTTTCGCTGCCAACTTTGTTGAGCAAAAAAAGAGGAAGTGGGAGAGGAGAGCAGCTGTTGGATAAATAACGCCGGCTGCAACTTTCTGTTCTCTGAGAGCGCGACCCTTGACCTTTTCATATGAATTATGACAACAACAAAGACACAATGTAACATTACTTTTCTCTTAATACTGCCCAGCAGACAAAGAGCGGTCTCGGTGCGGATGGATCCGAGAAATGTCCGCTAAAAA
>JAEIIJ010006545.1:0-17024 GCA_018904815.1 Drosophila ogumai
AATTAAAATTATTAATAGTAAGAAAAATATTTTAAAATTAATAGATAAACATTAAACATTGATTTTTATTTTTTTCACGTATAATGATTACAGTCCCTGCTTTACCTACTTGTATAAATAAATGCAGTTAATAAACAATTGCCGAATTCCGCCTGAAACCATAATAAACTGGCTGTCGCAGCTGCCCCGTAATTTCTCAAATATCTTTTGTATACAAATTCCTGGCCATGCGGAGGCGTAAACAAAATCGAATTCGAATTGCGCAGGAACCGGAGAACGCAGCAGCAGCAGTAGTTATTCCGGGAGATGCACCGAATCGCACTCGCTCCCACCCACCCATTGCTGGCCACAGCAGTGAAAGGAAAAGAGAGAGAAGGCAAGAGCTGCGGTAACGGCAACACACGTTCAAAATGCATATAATATGGACACTTATACAGCTTGCAATAATTACAACAATTACAATTACAATTACAATATACACGCATGGAATTAACTTGTAAACACTAACAGCGCAGCCGAAATTGACTCCTTGCACTAGACATCACTGAGCAGACTCCAAAAAGGTACTGTACCAAACCTGTAGGTTGCCTATCAAAACACGATCTTAGCATACACGACTTGGGGAACGATGTGTGCAGTGGATGCGATGCGACGAGGACAGTGGACAGTGGACAGTAGGCAGTAGACAGTACTGCTGTGGGTCTTCACACCCGGAAAGGGGGGAGAGCTAACTTACGGACCAGAGAGACCAAAGGGTCCGCGGGCGAGGGGACGGCTATCCATTTGCAGCTTAATTCGGCGACTTGGCCTGCCCGGCGGCAGCGGCTGCCGATGCCCGTCGAGCCATCTCGGCCTGCTGCTGGCCATCCTCCGGCCCACCGCCGTCGCCGGCGGCACCCAAGTTCGGATTCGGGCTGAGATTTGGAGCCGGGGTCTGGAGCTGCGGCAGGGCCAGCATCTGATCCATCAGGTCGAAGCCACTCTTCCACACCAGTAGCTGGGCGCGCAGCTTCAATTTGCTGCGGTTGCGCAGCAAATGCTTCTCCATGGCGAAGCCGCTGCGGGCGCAGGCAAAGTCACAGGCCCGCTGCCGGAGCACCGGGCAGATGTCGTTGTTGCCGTCACCCACATAGAAGACATGGTCGTAGCGAATGCTGCGCCGCAGGTCCTGCTCGATGACAAAGTGCTCCAGGACGCGGCCCTTGCACAAATTACTGGCGCTCAGCTTGCAGTCCGATTGCTGGTGATGGGCACGGACCACCAGGCGGCCGGTGGCATCAAACTCGGCCGGATTGGTAAAGACAGCCAGGAAGCAGTCGGCCAGGTTGTGGGCCCGCAGCCACTCCTCGATAAACACACTGTTCGAGTCGCTGATGATGATTAGGTCGAACTGCATCCGCTTGGCCAGGTGCTTGATCAGCCGCACGAATCCTGGCACCTCGGGGATGCCGCGGATGGTGTCGCGAATGCGCGCCTCTGGCACTTGTTGCTCGTGCAGCAAACGAAACACCTCGCCCATGTACTCCGTCCAGCAGTCGTTCTCCACCAGCTCGTGGGCGCGGGCGCTGGTCACCTCTGTGGGCAGCAGGTCGCGGACCACCGTATCCGTATTCTGCGACACAATTGTGTGGTCGAAATCGAAGGCCGCCAGGCGGCGGCGCTGCTGCTTCACCAGCCTGCAGCTGGCCACGGCCTTGGCCACGGCTACGGCGTCCGAGGACGAATTCGAGGACATGAGCTTTTCTCCCGTCAAATCTCACTTCTTTCAATGTCTAGAGGCGGAAAAAACCGGGAAGCGGGAAATCTGATTTTCCTAATTTCCGTTTTCCAATTTTCCTTTTTCCCGGCGAGCAATGCGGATGTGCAATTATGTACAATTTTTTTCCGAATGGCTTGTTTGCACTTGTATTTATAGCAGTGCTGTCAGTTTAGCTTGCTTCAAGCTAGATATATATGCAAATGGAAAAGCTTATAAAGCTAGCATAAAAATAGCTGAATTAGAGCTGGGAAAAACATCGGCGATGTATCGATACAAGCAAAAAAACATTATCGTTTCCGTAAACATAGTTTGAAAATTCCTGCTCCACTATTGACCGTTATTGTTTTGCCCATTAAAAGAACCAACTTTGAATATCCTAACAATTTTTATTTTTTTAATATTCTCAAGAAATATCATTTAATAAGTTATTAACACATAAAACAAATCAAGAGTAGTATTTTGAATTAAAAAATGTTTGGTTTTTCTTATATTTTTTAACATCATTTTCATTTCACTTTTGTTAGTTGATGTTTGGTTTTTGTTTGTTATTGATCCATTGAAATATATATATGTATCATCATATCGGGTCTTTCCCGCATACGTTAAAAGTTGTATATTAACTTCATTCGCTCTCGACTCCGTCATTCTTCATCACTTATTCTCCTCCCTTTTTTTTTGTGGATTTTTCTTAGATTTTCGTTTAGATAAATGAGTACAGAATAATTTCAAAAATTTTGATGCTTCATTAGTAAAAGTTGTAAAGTTTGCTATTAGACCTTAATTATATACACGTTTAAAATAAATCATATTCCAGTAATTCAGTCTTATGAAATAAACAAAAACTTAGGTACGTTATATTCAGCTGGTAAATCAATCAATCAAAGAAACAATCGTCTAATGCATTTTCCAATCAATCAAACAATCAAATGTGGATTATTTATAGTTGTTTGTCATAATTAGGCTTGGCTCTTTGGTAAATATCGGTTGGCGTTGCTTTCGGTTTTAGAATTGTCTTCAAATACTTGTGTTTCGGCATGTGTGCGTCTATGCGTGTTTAGGTGCGTCCTTCCTGTTCCGTCACTTCCGGTTTCGGTGTGCTGTTCCATTTCTGATTCTTGTTCTCAGCCTGCCAACAGTTGTCAGTTAAAGTTACAGTTACTGTCCCAGTTACTATCAAAGTTACTCTTAAAGTAAATTTTACAGTTACTGTTAAAGTTACTGCCACTCTTGCAGTTACATTACAGTGAGCATACAAAGACAGTAGAGTAAGAGTAAGTGTTTCCTGTGTCGTATTGTTTTTTGTTTTTGTTTTTTTTTTCGAGTGTTTAGTTTTTGTTGTTCTTATTTCTCCATTCGAAGGATTAGTAAAGTAAACCATAGGTTATAGTAAAATGCATACGTTTGTCAACGGAAGCTTTTTGTTTTTCCCTTCACATTTATCGATATATTGTTAAGTTTACTTGATTTGTTTCATTCTATTCGCTTCAAATTGGAACTGTAGAAAATCTATTAAATCTATCATATTCCCATAACAGTTATCTTAATTTGGTGGTACCGAAATAACCGAAAGGTGGAAGAGCAAGCTGTTTGAGCCCGCGGTTGCTGGATTGCCTGTACTGAGCCGTACCTGTTGTTACGTAAATATGTACTATATCGGGAGGAACCTCTTCCGAGCGCACACCCGGCAGACAGTTGCCGCTAACACACCTTAGTCCGCGTAAATTCTTTAGTTCAACTAAAAGGTTTGACCCAACTGTGTGTAAAGGAAACAAAATATCGACTCTAGCTCGGTATGGGGACTGTCCTGGTGGTCGGTGGTAATCGGCGGTTGGCTATCGAAACTATCGGAGGAATGTGGGCTCGACGGGTTCCATTAGATCGAGGTTTCAACTTTAAGCTGTGTGGTAGGATATGTCATTCTTTAGTTGATGCTTCTGCTTCTGAGTATAGTTTCTCTATAGTTGATTCTTTGTCGTGTAGCGTTCATAAAAATATACACACGCACTGATTTCGCTCTCTGCCTGTATGCCTCTGGTGGGTGTATGTACAAATCGTGTTATCGAACCAATTAATCGCTTTAGGTTTGGACAATTCGACATTTCGATAAACTAAAGTGTGGCTTGGATACATATATGCATGTAGTTCATAGTGCAGGACTATAGCTTAAGTAGTTGGTCCAGAGAAACCAGGAATTTGAAGTGAGTGCGTGATTAACTGCATACATGGTTCGATATCTGTATTCAGTTTTTCGATTGCTGCTACCTACTGGTTGAGGGAGTGCGTCGTGCATATTGATTTGGCACTCGAAATTGAATGGATCAACGGATTGAACGGGAAATTGAATGTGGAATGGAGGGGAGTGTAATCAAAGGAAATCAGTCGAAATTAAGCTATAAATCGAATATCTTAGACGGTAGGTTCGTATATAAATAGTTGTTTTGCTTGTTGTTGCGGGGCTAGATCGAGTCGAGAACTAACCCTAGGTTATTGAGTTCTGGCTTGTGTTCGTGTTGTGTTTGTGTGGGGATTTTGTGTATGTACAGAGTCGTGGAATACAAATTCGAATAAATGATCAGAAGTATTATTATTCTTAAAAATTTGTTGATTTTGCTTCAACTTTGCCATATACTTTTGTGTGTAATTTAGTTAAAAATAGTTAGTTACGCATGGTTTGCTTGTACATAGTATATAAAGTGGAAAAAAGTATGCTCGTACGTAAATGTAAATGTTTTTTTTTTTTGGTTTTTGCTTTCATCATTATCATCATTATTTGATTTTTGTTAAAGTTATCCTCGTGTTTATACATATTTGTAGTTTTATGCTTGCCATCGTTTATATTCTTGGTTTAAGTTTGAATAGCTTCGATAAGTAAATATTTGGTATTCCTTTGGTATTTGTTTATATGGTAATTCTCATAAATATATATGCATATTCATATAATTTTGGTTTTGCCTTGGTATTCGATAAGTAAAATGAATTATTGTATTACAACGAATGCGAAATGCCGCTTAAAAATGAGTTTTAGCTTAGCGCGAGCGAGCCTCTAGGATACAAAAAATAAACAAATAACATTTCGAGATAGATCGAGTGAGACGACGACGGGGCTTGGGACGGTGGACAGACAGTACCGCCCAGCGCCGTATAAAATGCATAGCGTAAATATATATGTAAACAACAATTGAATCATAAATACATAAGGTACGTGTTTCTTTTAGATCTCATAGTGTGGGTCGTCCGTAGGCCTGATCTCCTGATCTCTCCAAAAACCCCGGGGTATCAACTATACTGCCTGCGTGGCGGTGAGTGTGGGGCACTGCAGCTGCTGTGTTGGTGCCTAGAATGTACAGTTGTGCACGACGTTGCCAGTCCCCAAACGCACCGCCACGGATGGATATATGCACGAGGACGACATATGCTCCTCCTCTCCGTGCTGAACAATTTCACAAAATATGCATACATATGTATTACTGGTATTACTTGGGGATGGGGGTGTGGGTGTCCTAAGTCTTGTGCCAAATGCCGATTGACAAACGTCACCCAAAACGATGGTCAATCGGTCTTGAGCACAATCTTTTATCGGCTATCGGCTATCGGATATCTGTTGGTTTTGCTTTCTCGATTCTCTCGCTTATTGCTAATCGCAAGGTTTTCGGGTAAATGGAATTCGATAACTTTGCACTGTAACTCTTTGCTGAACTAATAACCCTTCGCTATATATGTATATATATATATTTGCTTGTATAATCAATATATATGCATGTATGTTGTGTATATTATGTATATATATATATATTGTATATGGTATATGGTATATGGTATGGTGTATAATGGTGACCTCGCGACTCACGGAGCACAGTGCACGGTGAACAGTGAACAGTGAACGGTGAACGGTGAACAGTGACTCCGCCGTCGCCCCCGACTCATAATTAAGCCTTGTAAATGGGGAAATGCCGTAGCTTTTGCTTCTGCCTCTCGGTAGCGACACACCTGGCCATATATCGTTAAACTTAACATCTCTAATCGTATTTACAAGTGAGTGAGCTGCACCCGGCAGAGGAGATAGAGAGGTCCTTCGCCATCGACTGTCATCGAGATCGCTGCTTTTCTTACGGGAATGGGAATCGTGGTTGGGAATGGGGATCGTGGTTGGGATTGGGAATTGTAACATACTGGGACTCCGCATTGGTAGTTTCTGGTGGCAACCGCTTAGTCCTCCCACGTTGGGAACTGACCCTCGTCCACAAACATGCTGAACTGGCCGGTATATTGGCGCTCCATCGGCGGACCCTTTGTCTGGCCAACGCCAGTGGGCGGTGGCGGTGGCACGGGTCGATTGGGGCCGGCACTGTTCCTGCCCGGCGCTTTTGTCGCCGCACCGCTTCCGCTTTCGGTGCCTCCCCTAGAGGTGCCCTGGGCCGACGATGAAGACGTCGATGATTTTCCATAGTTATAGCGTTGCTCTGTGGAAAACCATAATTGTAAAGGACTTTTGTTGCATTCGTACAAGGAATGCTGCACTTACTCGAAGGCTGCTTCACTTCCTTGCTGGCCCAGACGGGCTCATGGGTCTGGTTATACGACTGTTGATCCCACACGGCCTTCTCCTCGACGTTTTTGCTCTACGAAAACGAGAGATTAGCTATTTGGATTTTAAGGAAATGGAAAACTCACATAGTCCTTGTCCACATGCAATTCCAGATCATCGCTGGCCTGCTCCAGGCTGCTGTGCGTGATGCCGTAGTAGAAATACATGACGAAACCCAGCGACATCCAGACGGTGAAGCGGACGAGCGTAAGGATGCTCAGCTTGAATATCAGATAGATGTTCACCGTAATGGCAATGGCCGGGATGAACGGTAGTCCGGGCGTAAGGAAAGCCAGCGCATATCTGTGAGGAGAAGGAGCCGAGAATTAGCCTTCAGGCAGCCAAATGAAGGAGTTTTAGGTAGAGCGTATTACCTATTTTGCGGCTGCCTCGATATAATCAATAGTATCACAAATATGCCGATAAACAAAATGAAATAAATGAATGCGGCGAGGCCACCGGACCACCCAATGGCCGCGAACAGGTCCAGGAAGAATATGAGACCGAACATGATGCCCACTAGCTTGGTGACGTACATGCCTGCCGGCGGTCCATTGGTGGTGGATTGGTGTATCGGTGGAGTCGTATGTTACGGGTTAAAAAAGCAAAGGTAAAGAGTCAATTTCAATGGTAATTTGGACCAGATGGTCGTCGGGAGGCGTCCCTTTCGACTGGTTGAATATAGTCCATTGTTCATCGATTTAAAATCAATGTTTGCATATGAATTATTTACGATTATTTTCAACATTTTCAAATCATCAAACGGACTTTCTTCATCCAGCGAAAAACCTGATCTTTGAAGAGAAAAAAAAACCCATCGAACGTACCACTTTCGGTGGTGGCCTGACCGGGATTTATCCAGGGGAAAAAGCCGGGGCACAGGTACGCATAGTCATGAATCTTCCGGGTAACAAAGTTCAGGCCCATGGCATCGAAGGCTGTCGCCTGGCCGGTGGGTCCAGTGGGTGCTCCATGCACACTGCCATAGAACTTATTCTCGGAGCGATCAGAGACCAGAAACTGATCATCGCGTCCACCTAGGAAACCCTCTGGGCTGTCATCGATGAAGGAGTCGTCTGAGTCAGACATGCCGCGCGTCACCCGCTTGATGGTCAGCTTCCCGGGCACCTCCAGCACCTCGGCGGGAGTGACATGGGCGCGAGAATCACTGGCCGTACCAGGCGCCACCGGAGTGCGCAGCTGGGCGGGCAGCAGCTCCACCAGCGAGGTGCTGTGCGGCTGGTAGCGCAACACCAGCACACAGGTGGATACCAGCGTATAGGCCAGCAGGGTGCCAATGGACATCATCTCGACGAGGATCTCCAGGCGCACGGTAAGAGCGACCAGAGCGGCGGCCACTCCGCTGCCGATCGTTGCCAAGCCGGGCACATTGGTGCGCTGCCACAGCTGTGACAGTTGCCTGCAATGAAACGGAACTCAGCGAGATCCTTGGACAACCTTGGTTAGAAGAGCCTCACCTGAAGATCAGACCGTCCTGGGCCATGGCGTAGATGACGCGCGGCATGGGGAACATTGAGCCGAACATGGCCACCGAGAGGCCGGCAGTGGCGCCAATGGCCACCACAGCACGGCACTTGGGAGCATTCACATACGACCACATCTGCACCAGTGCTGCTCCCGTGTTGATGTGATCATAGGGAACTAAAAAATACATTCAAATTGAGGACAGAACTCCTCTTAAAGGTAGAGAGACAACACTCACCCACTAAAGTAAGGACTAGACTAACGCTGACGTAGGCAATTAGCACAACGACCAGGGAACCAACGATCGCCTTGGGAATGCTCTTTTGCGGATTGTGCGCCTCCTCACCGGTTGTCGCAATGATATCGAAACCGATAAATGCATAGAAACAGGTGGCGGCACCGGAAAATACCTGTTTTTTTTTGGGATAGAAAATTAGTTTAAAATCTTAACAAGAAACCCGTTCGACTTACGCCACTCCAGCCGTAGGGCAGAAAACCCTGGTGCTCCGACCACGTCTTGGTGTCCACATAGAAGAGCCCGGCGGCCATCACGAACACCCACGTGGCCAGGTTGATGGCATTGAGGGAGTGATTGAAAATGACCGACTTGCTGGCGCCCATCGCCAAAACGCAGGTCATCAGCAGTGTAATACCAAAGGCAATGAAGTCCGGCGGTTTGCCTAGGAGTATACAGGATATAGCAGGATATAATATATATATTTTTAGGGCTTAGAGTAGCACTCACCGAATATCGTGCCAATGGACTCGCTTATCGTACGGGCTATGGTATTGCCAGTCAGGGAATCGAAACTAGAACTTAACGCACAGGCACAGGCACTTGTTCCTGATTCGTTGACATACATTAGTTAAAGTTAAAGTTAAATTTATTTATGCAGCGTTATTCGCACTCACCTATTAGATATTCCAATATCATGTTCCAACCAATTATAAAAGCTACAAATTCTCCAACCGCCACATATGAATACATATAGGCCGAGCCGGATGTGTGCGGCACACGAACGCCAAACTCCGCATAGCAGGCGCCTACAGAGAGACACCAGAATTGATTAGGATAAGAAACAGAAACAGGATCAGCTTGTCTTGATAAGGAACGAAAGGATAACTGGTTAACTGGACTGATTTCAGCTGCTTTCAATACCAATTTCTATGTTTTTTAATCTAAATAATTAAATTTTCAAACTTAAAATTGTATATTCTGAATTTAATATATAAAAATAAATAACGTTACAAATTCTAAATAAATTTTAAAAATTTAAATATTTTAAATTCCAGTCCATATTGTAGAATTAATCTCCACATCCTCTTAGTTCCAAATCAGTCCTCCTCCCTTACCTGAGAATATACTCGCTATGGCGGCTATAATAAAACTAATAATCACACCGGGTCCGGCTATCTTTTGGGCCACCATGCCGGCCACCAGGTACATGCCCGTGCCGCAGCAGGAGCCGATGCCCAGCGAGGTCAGGTCCAGCGTGTTGAGACATTTCTGTGGATTATAAAAAAAAAAAAAGACAGACCAGCAGCGCTGTTATAGGAGAAGAAAATCCAAAATCCAGAGTTAACAAATCCAGGACTTACCGTTAGCTTGGGCTTCTGTGGCTGTGCGTTGCCGTCCTGCAGCTGCTTCACGTCCTTGGTGCGGATGAGCTTCGGCAGAAGCGTCGTCGAGCTGACTCCCGGCGGCAGGGGCACCCTGAACTTGACCTGCAATCGAAGCGAGCAAGCAATTAATTCAACGAGGACGCACGTTCGACCAGCTGCCACTGAAAGATGAGTGTCCTGGCACACTTCCTTGCCACCCAAATCACCCAACCAGAGTCGAGTGCTCTCTTCACTGATAACTGATGGCAAAGGACAGCACAGAGCAAGGACTTTGGCAATCGATATTTTGCAACAAGTCCTGCCTGCCCTTGCAGGCTGTTGAGTTCGCATTCCCCTCAGTGGATGATTGTTAAATAGTTAAATTAAGGCTAGAGGCCAAGGAGCCTTTACTTAGTATGGCAGATAATTATTTTCAAAGATTTCAATCATAGTTAGTCTTAGGCTATTACTATCCTGGTTTCACTTTCGCTTTTGTACATCAAATTGAATCTTATTTTCAAGGAAAAAGAAAGAAACTGATAACCAAATTACTTTTGTTCGTAAATGGTTAATGTCAACAATTTTATTTTAATTGAAAATTGAAAGCCCTTCCATCACGCTTTGTTATTTTCGAAGGACACACATGCTACTGAAATTAATGAGAATTCCTCCTTTAAATACTTGTTTCCAAGAATCTCCAAATGCCATCGTCTGGCACAAGGAACGTGCTTTGAATTATTTTGAGTTGAAACTCAACTTGAGGCTGAATGGAGTGTATTTCCTTTTGGTTGCCAAATCAATTAGTTTTTTTTCTAGATCTTACAAGAAACATGTCTTACACATATTAAACATTTCGAAAAGAGTTTGTAAAACAAGAAGACCTCAAAAAACCAATACCAGTTTTAAGCACTGTTACTCTATTCTAATTAATTTTAAATTCACATCCCTATTTTATTACAATTTTTATTTAAATATTCATTAATTAATTAAAATTTTAATATCTTTCTTAGGTAAAAATCACCATTGCTTATAAGAAGCGATTATATCTCCGATTCAAACTCCAGAAGATTCTCCTTACTACTGATTCCTGTTTTCCCTTTTTCTGCCTAAGGGACCTCATCGCTTGCACTTCCGGCAGAGCCTGGCCCGCTTTGATGTCAGCCGCAGTGGCCAACTTCATTTGGTTCCCAGCTTCCCAGCTAAATGCCATGTCAGCGGGCAGACAGTCAACCACAGATGCCCCTCCTCCATTTCCATGTCTGTATAGTGGGCAACTTGGTTTAGTTCCGGGACAGGCAACGGGCAGGCCTTGACGCAATCAAAGCAACTGGAGCCCTCCTCGTGGTTGTCCGTCCACCGGATCCTCTGCGGCACATCCCATTTGCCATTTACTAGGAATCATAGCCATTAACCTTCGACCCGCTTCTCTTGGAGCCCCCGTCCTCGAACCCTTTGTATTCCAACAAGTTGCATGCTGCGGCGACATTTGTCGTCCCCATTTATTTTTTCCCCTTTCAAGGCTCTCCCGGAGCTGGGGCATGATAAGTTGGCAGCAGGTCCTTGCGATATTAAATAAGTACTCATACAAACTGCATTAGAACCTATATTTTATATATTAAGCTACTCCTCTCTCTTTTTACTACAGATAATTGAAGAGGTAGAAAGAGGTAAATATTTTAAACAAACATTAAATGTCAATGGAAGACACTTTCAGTTGATAAAGTTCCGAAAACTAGAATATGTCAAGTAGCTGTTTTATTTTCAGCCAAGTGTCATGTTTTTGCGAACTTTATATGTCATCAACAGGCTGTGGCTTTAAAAGCCATTGAAATTGTGTCCAGGCTACAAAATTAGTGCAGTTATTGTGTTGCTTAATTTTCGAAACATTTTTAAATGGATTGAAAACCAATTAGTTAACTAATTAAATATAAAAATCTAAAGTAAAGTTGCATATAAATAAATATAAACTTCCCTCCAAACCTTAAAAACGCTCTGCTTGGGTATCTTTGGCTTCGACCTCCAGCAGGTCCTGTTCCCGATGGCCCTTATATACATACATACATATATATTTTTTTTAGCGAGTTGGCGTTATTAATGGCTTGCCAGAGCCAAGGGATGAGCCGCAGTGAGCTGCAGTGGCAGCCACACAAAAGGTCACCCCACGCCCAGAAAGGATCTGGGCGCGCTAGCAGAGGATAAACGCGCGGTTCTCCGGCATGGCCACGACAAAGGAGGCATCCACAAGTGGAAGGCAACTCCTTAATGGAGAGAGATTGAGGCATCTGCACAAATAAAAATATTGCCAGATCTGTTAGCGAAAACAAAAATATAAGAAAGCAATTAAAAGGAGGGCCTGAAAGTAGGCAATTAAATATTTAAAGTCCTTGTATTTATTTTTAAAGGAATTAGTTTTTTGATAAATAATAAAAATAATAAAAAATAATAAAAACAAAACAAAAAGGAAATTATTTAAAAATCGTGATTTGTTAATTACTAATTGATTTTTTTTTTTTACTCTATTTTACTATTTTTATATGTTGGTAATAAAGGATATATGAACTTCCGCTCTGTTTTTTTCTCCTTGTGTGGCATTATTTGGTGTAGCATACTTTTCGGCTGGCTAAGCTGGTCTTGCTGTCATACGCTGCGTATGAGTGATATTGTCATAACAAAGCTCTGTTACGTTACGTTACTCCTCGCCCCGTCTCACTTGCACCTAATCCGGCCCCAAAACAGATGCTTTATTTATAGAGCCATCCCCTCCCCCTCGTCGTATCTCAAGCCCCCGGCGGGATAAACTGGACAGCGGTATTGGGGGATGAGCAAGATGTAGCGGGTGTAGCGGGTGTAGAGGGTGTAGGAACTGGGGATTTGGTCTAGGGACGAGCGGCGGCTCCAATTACAGCTGCGGCTGTAAAGGGCCAGCGCAACAGAAGTGGCAATAAAGATAACGGAAAGCCAAAAAATGTGTGTGCGCTTGTCTGCGTGCTTGTGGGTTTGTGCCATCCCTTTCGCGCACTCTCCCAATCTTTACTTGTGTGTGGGTGCCTCACTCTTGTTGTTGTTTTTACGCTTCGGCATTGGAGCTCACTCTGAGTTACTGTAACTGCTGTGGCTGTTGTTGTGTCGTACTTGCCACGTCTATGCTCTTTCGCCTCTGTGTGTGTGTGTGAGTGTGGGTGCGCAATTGTGTGGGTGAGCAGCTCCTCTGCCAAATGGATTTGCATAAGTTCACACACACACACATTACGTCTGACTGTGTGTGTATGTCTGCGTCGGCGTTCGGTATCATAATGACCTTTTTACGGCATACCATTACAACAAAGCTTCATTCACACACACACGCACAGTCACAAATACACATAAGCGCACGCACACGCACTCGATTTTGGGTGCGTGTGTGTGAGGTCTCCAATTTTAGCAGTGACCAAAACTCTGTGTCAGCTTCAGTGAAGAAATAATAATAAAAATACACCTTTCGGACTGATTCCGCTGTTGATTCGCTTGCTAGAGTCTTCTTTATTTTTAATTTTGCTCACTCACCTTCTCTAGGACCAACAACAAATCCGATGGCTTCATTTCGCTTATCTGCTTCCTTTTCCGCTCGCTTTGTCTCCCTCTTTCCCTCCTCTCTCTCTTGCTCGGCGTTTGGTCCTGAATCTGTCTCTGTCCCACGGACTGTGCCTTCAACAGTTATTAAAGCGAAGGATGATGCAAAAAGAGCAGGCGATGTTGTTGTTGCTGTTGTAACTGCTGTTGCACTTGACTGCGCTGACTTCGCGATTTGGGTACCGTTAGCTGCTGCTCCGCTTCTTACGCTGCTTAAGCTTGAGCTATCTCGCTCTCTTTCTCCCCCTCTCTTTATCTGTGCGAAAAGCGCGTTGTTGTTGTTGCTGCTGCTGCTGCTGCTGCTGATGGTACCGTTACCGTTGTTGCTGTTACTGTTGCTTTTGCTGTTTCTTTTTTATGCCTCACATTGATTTTTGTGTGCAACGTCATTCTATATTCAACAGATTACGGCTGTTGAAGGATCCGCACCCGTTGCTGTTCGTATTCAATTTTCACTTTCGGTTTCGCTTTTCTACCAGCACTGTCACTGTCACTGTCACTTTCTCTACCTCTACCGCTCCCTCCTCTCTTTCCCCTCCGCTCGCTGTTGTTGCGCGCCTTCGCCTTCACGTGGCCCCAAGACACACGCACACTCGCGCACACGGATATATTCTGGAAATGCAGAACGTTCGCTTGGTTTAAGTATGTATTTTCCTTCTTCACAATTGCACACACAAACAAAAAGTCAAATTGCACCGTTATCTCTGCGATTCACAGTTAATTTTTGAGTGGTACCCACTATTTTTCGGTCGCCTTTTGTGGCACGTTTCTTGCAGGCGGTCGCGCTTCTCGCCTCTGTATTCGGTGAATGAATGCCTGCGATTTTTCCGTGTGTATCACTTTTCGGTGGAGCGAAGCGATGTGAAGCGAAAAAGTGTGCTGCTCCTGCTGCTAGTGCTGCTGCCTCTGCTACTGCTGCTTCTTCTTGCTGCTTCGCTTTTGGCCTTTCTTCGTGGCATTCCTTTCTGCAGGAGAGCTTTTCGCCTTACAGCATTTTACATGCGTGCTATCGAGCGAAGCGGCGAAGTTGCCAGGCCGCGTCGCGGCCATCTGGCAACGCCGCGGCTCGCGGACAGGAAGTTTCCTGTATCTATAACAGAGTTTCGCCTGACTTTGCCCAAAGCTACAAGTTTCCCAACTTTCGATTTCGCTCTGCCCTCTCTCGCTCTGTCACACGCACACCGGCGCATACCAATCGCGTGCGCTCTCTGCCTCTCCCTCTCGTCCTCATCTTCGTCCTTTCTGTTGCCCTCTCTCTCTCCGCACGAAAGTAGGCAACGGAAAGTGCAAGCGGCGAGAGCGCAAACGCACCCCAACCCACCAAACTCTCCCCTCTCTCCGCTATCCAACGTGCGCGTAGGCGTTTGTACTTTCGTTTTTTTTTTCGACTTCTTTTGTGTTTGTATGTGTGTGTGTGTGTGCTAGTGTCTCTCAAGGATATGTAAATACACACGCTCCCCAGAGGCGCCGCTGTTATCCGAATTGTGTAACGGGACAAGCAGCTTATGTGTGCGCACCTGTTAGCTGTTACCTGTCTGCCCCCCCACTGTCATGCTGGCAAGCATGGCTGGCAAGCCGTTATCGCATTTGAAGCTGCTCAAAGCTCAGTCATCAAATGGGATAATCGCCAGCGCGTGTTCTTGCCACCATTCGTCGCTAGATGGCGGGCGTATATCCTGGATTTGTTGGAATCTGTTGGGACTTGGCTTTGGAATGGCTATATCATGATAGCTCCAAGGACCAAGGAGTTGATATGGAAATCAAAAGAACTGCTGCTTGTTTGAGGACAACACTACGTATGAGTAATAAGCGTGGGATTATTACAAAATAATGTATCAAGTTTAGGATTTATATTATAAAATGTACTGATATTCGCCCTTTTTAAGCTTCTTCGAATTTATAGTCATACACAGTCAATCATGGAACCCTTACACTTTCATATACCCACAATATTATTTATTTAGCTATATTTTCTATGGAATTATGGAATTATATAGTCAAATTTTTCTGGTATAGCTTTAAATGTAGACTCATTCTACAATTACAATAAACTTACTAACTAACTCACTTTTAAGAGGTTTTCAAGTTTAGCCATTACCAGAAAACTCTAAAAATACATAGTATGGTTTTTCTTAAGTAATAAGTATGTTTTTATTAATAATAGGTCTATTTATCTATTAAATATAAGCTAAATAATACCTAAATGTATTAATTCCCAACTTAAAGGAAACCATTAATCCCTTCCATAAAAAAACTAAATAAACCTGGATAGCTAATTGTCAGTTCTTTCTATGAAAAGTTATTCTTAATATTATTTATTTATTTATTTTTTTCTCCCGGCGAAGCTTTGATTCTATTTAAAATGTTTAATATAAATAATTTTATATGAATTAATTTTATATTAAAACAATAAGCTCCTACTTTGGGTTTTAGAAAATAATACTGAGTTCAATAACCCCTTAAATAATTCCATAGATTCCATGTAACGCTCGTATTGGAACAAGGTATATATATGCCTCTCATCTTCATCATTCTTTCGCTCAGATATTGCCACGAATGGCATCGCTTTTAGATCGTATCCGCGGTGGTAGCTTGTGTCTGGTCCCTAGCCTACGGTTGTTAATACGCCGCTTTAAAAATAGCAACTATAAATCTTATGTACTCTCGTCGCCCCTGTCATTGGCATACAACGTTCGTTGAACGTTCCCCCGCCGATCTTGAGAGGAGCACACAGATCTGGTTGCCACTGGTGGTTCTGCTGATGGTGCTGGTGCTGATGGGGCTCTTGTTGTGTGCCGTAGTGTGCATTCAATCCCATGTAAATCCGCCACATGCACTCACTCATCTGTCCATCTGTCGGCCCAAGAGTGCACTTGAAAAAATCTATATATAACAGGATACGGAGAATGGTAATTAAAACGTTAATAATATGGGAATACATTTAAATATTTATTAATACTGATAAGTGTGCTTTATCAACAAGTCACGACCCCATCTTCAACTTCAATTTCAACTTAAAAATTATAATCTCTTTATTATTTATACCGAAGATATTTTGTAGTATCTGAAACAACAATAACAATTTGCTGCAAGTGTACACACATGTTTGCATCTGTGTGTTATGATGATGCTGGGCTGAAACTATCGAAACTAATGTTACTCGAGTTGCCAATGGGGAAGGAACGATCCTACAGTCCACGCTGAAGATCATCGGTCCCAGAAAGAGAAACAGATTCGGATTCAGATTCAGAAAAAGATTCTAAAACAGATTCAGAAACAGCTACAGATACAGGCATACAGATACCGACGTACAGATGCACATACAGACGTACGCAGTATAGCTACAGCTACGACCACGATCGGTGACGCCTTGGCGGAGGCGAGGAAATCTCAAGGAGGGGATGGGACTGGGAAATGGTTGGGGGGTGGGGGGGAATGAGCATGGGGACGGGGGCGGGAACCGACAGCAACTACAGAAACGGAGCGTAAGCAATGTTAACGAGTAAAAATCAAGAAAATTTTAGTTCTAAAAATAACCATTGTACTCATTTTCGTTTCAAAACGGAAAAGCGGCCGCCAACAACAGCGGCGGAATATAACGAGAAACGACCGAAAACCAATAGCTATAAAGCGCAAAGATACTGAGATACTTGCACTCTGCGCAACGGCCCCAGATACAGATACAACACACAGATTCAGATTCAGATTCAGATTCAGATACAGCCACAGATACACAGCAGCCACGGATTCTTGGCAACGCCATCGGGGCGAAACACACATACTGATTTTACATATACTATGCGCATTGTACTTGGCATTAAAATAATAACTATTTGGAAAATGCTCAACTTTGAGGGAAAAGCTGAAAGACAGATTTATAATTATTATTTGAAATGTTACTACATTAAGGAATTGTGTGTTTATACTACATTTTATGATATAATTCGATTTTGATCAAAATTAAAAGCAATTTTTTAAAAATCA
>JAEIIJ010006549.1:0-11506 GCA_018904815.1 Drosophila ogumai
TTTGTTGATAATAAAAAAATTCTAAAATTTTGTTCTATATATTAATGAATTTTTAAACCTTAACAAAGCGTTAAAAAAATTAAAATTTTAATTTTTAACACAAATGCAAGAGTATAAAAAAACAGGTTAGAAATTATATAAAACAATGTAAAATATAAAAAAAAGCCGTACAAAAAGTATTTCTAAATATAATCCAAATTGTAAGCTTTAAATTTTTACAACAAAATTATTATCCAGTTGAGCAATTACTCTTTCTCCCCCCGTCATGTAATCAATCATCACTTTTCATGTGTCACTTTTCTTTTCATTGTTTTTATTTAAATGAAGACAATTTTGTATGCTTTTATTTATGCTTGCTCTAAAGTCACGAAAAAATTACTAGTTTGGTATATTTTAAAATATAAAAAAGAAACATAATGATGATACAGGGCCGGGAATTGGTTAAAAAACAAAAAAAAGTATAGGAAAGAGATTTCAACCAAAATAAACTTCGGTTTCGAGTCTCTGTTAATTGCCGCTGCTGGCTGGCTGTTCATGATTGTGTTTTTGGGTCGCTTTTAAACGCGAGCTTAGTGGGTGTATTTACAGTTATCGATGATTTATTTTATCCATTAATGCTAGAGCAAGGTGGGATCGCCGGGACATCATCGTTGAGGCTGGAAGGCGCTGCTCTTTAACTCCGCTATCTTTACTCCTCTCTCTCTCTCTTTTTGAAGAGCATGCCTGGAACACGCCCTGTATGTACAAAATCTGTTGTAAATCGTTTTGGTTCCTCCTTCTCCACTTCCTGCTCCTCCTTGGGATGTTCCCTTCGATCCTTACCCCGAACCCCGCCCGAATTTCCCCAGTGGTTAGCGGGTAAAACTACAACTCCTTTGCTCCTTCTATTTACCCCCAATGCCGCTCTTCTTGGCATCCACTTCGTAGATGAGCAGTCGCCACATTTTCACCACAAACACCTCCGCCTCCTCGTCCAGTACCTAAAAAAAAAACGAGAGTTAATCAATTTCTTCTGCCACAAAAAGGTTAGACTCACCATCTGGACATCATCGAGGATGCTCTGGGGCGGACTGCCGGCCAACACTTTGGAACATATAAAGTCCACCAGGGTCGGCTCTGGCTCACCAATATACTCAATGATTTTCTTATTTATCCATGGACGTATCTTGCGTTCCATTAGACCGCTGTCGATCTCGTTGCGATCAAGCTTATAATTAAATAGCTCCTCCTTTTGCGTGGGTATCCTGTCAATAATGCTTTTTATATGCCGCCGTTTTTCATCATACACCTTAGCACCATTCTCATCCCTTTTGCCGCTAGCAGCAGCGGCAGCATCTGCGCTGCTGCTACCGCTGCCAGATGCAGCTGCTGCCTCATTCTTACCGTGTTTGCTGTTGCTATTATGTTTGCTGCTGCTGCTGCTGCCGTTGTTTTTGCCGGAACTCGAACTGGAGCCGGTGCCAGCCAGGGCTATCTTTTGGCTAACGGCAGCTGCGGCAGCGGTGGCTGCTGATACGGCAGAACTTTGTCGATCCGCAGAGCTTATATTGTTGCTACTACTATTGTTGTTGTTGTTGCTACTGTTGCTGCTGCTGTTGTTATTGTTGTTGGCCGGATGAGCAGACGATGGCGTGCTGTTGCTCATGTTGTCGTCGTAGTCTATGGGATGGGAGTAAGAGTTAGAGTAGAGCTCGAGATGGAGAGCCAAAGGACACACTCACCTAGCGGCACCAGCTTGCGCTTCTTGGGATTAATATTCTCATCGTTGTCATCGTCGTTCACAAACACCCCCGTGGCCTCGATCTTCTTCTTCTTGAGATTGTTGCCCAGCGTCAGGGAGATGAGCGGCATGGTCACAGGCGGCGTGGCCGAGGGCAAATGATGGTGTTCCTGATGATCATTCAGCATGGCACTCTGCGTGGGCGTATGAATGTGGGCCAGGGAATCCCGGGATTCGCTATTCTGCCTGCTCAAACTGTTCGACAATGAGTTATCCTTGTTGTTGTTGTTCTTGGCATAGCCACTGGCATTGGAGGCGCTGTCACCCATGGAGTCATGGCCATCGTGGCCATCGTTCGATATGGAATTGTCATCATCATTGGCCAAATCCGGATCGTAGCTGTCGGTTGGTTGCTGATTTTTGCGACTTTCGGCCGCCAGCTTGTTGTTCTGCGTTGCCGCCGCCGCCGCCGATTCCGAGGCCAGTTCCAGATTCACATTAATCAGGATGCGAGGCTCGTAGAGCTTCTCGATCTCGCGACGTGCCTTTTCGTATTCCAGCGAGGGATTCTCGTATTCACCGCTGAAGAACTTGGTCTTGAGCTCGGCCAGCTCGTCGGCCTCCTTCTCGCGATCCTTGGAGTCGGCGTCCGCTTCGCGGACTCGCTCGGCCAGCCGCTGCTGGAGTTCGCGTCCGCGATAATACAGCGAATCGTCACGCTCGTCGTCATAGTCCTCAACGAATTCTTTTAAGCGCTTGGCGTCGCTCTCGCGCTCCTCCTGCCGCAGCAGCTCCTTCAGGCGGTACTAAGGGGGGGAGGTGGGGGTTAAGTTAATGTTGAAGTATATATCTGGAGACTCACCTTCTCGTTCTCCTTGGCCCGCCGCTTCTCGCGTATCTCCCAGTTGGAGAGACGCTCCTGGTAGGCTGCCTCCTTTTCGCGCGCCTTCTTCTCGGCCTTCTTGCGCTCCCGCATCTCCTCCTCCATTTCCTTTTCACGTCGCGAGTCCATCAGCGGCTTCATGCGCTTCTCCTCCCGCTCCCGCTCTCGTTCGCGGTCCCGCTCGCGCTCCCTTTCCCGCTCACGTTCCCGTTCCCGCTCCCTCATCTCCACACGCTCCCTTTCCCGCTCCCGCATCTCCACGCGCTCCCGCTCACGTTCACGCTCCCGCTCGCGCTCTCGTTCGCGTTCCCTTTCCCGCTGTTCCCGGATCTCCTGCTCTCGGTCACGCTGGCGTTCCTTAGAGCGCGACTTGGAGCGACGGCGTCGCCGCTCCTTGGAGTCGGAGCGACGCTCCTTGTGTGCTATATCAATGGGCTCCTTGCGGCGACTGGCAGCGACGGCGTTAATGGAGGAGGAGGAGGACGACTCCTTGGGCTCCTTGACATTTGCCAAGTCCTTGACGGCAGTGGAATCCTTGGAGGACGATGACGGCGTTTCCTTGTCGACAATTGCCACATCCGAATCACCGCCAGCAGCGGTAGAACCTCCAGCTGTGGAGGAGCTTGTGGCAGTGGCGGCCACAGCGTTGGACGAGGACGAGGAGGAGCCTCCTGCTGCTGCTGCCCCTGCTGCGGAAGAGCTGTTGCTGCTGCTGGATTTACTATTTGATGACGACGACTTACGTTCACTATCACGCTGCGCCTTCTTGCGCTCCTTGTCGCGCTCCTTCTCCTTGCTGGCCGCCAGCTTCTCCTTCTCCTTTTCCTTCTCCAGCTCCTTGCGATGCTCGTCGGCCTCGGCCCGCTTCCGAAACTTGCCAATCTCGCTGCTTATAAGGTTGCGCTTCTCCTCCTCCAGGGCATTGTCATTCAGCACCTTGATCTTGATGTCATCCTCTCGTCGGGTCTTCTTATTGCGGCTGCTGCTGCCATAGAGATCGCCGCGATTGCTGCCATCGAAGCCGTCGAATTCGTGCTTGTGCTCCTCCAGCAGATCCTGCATCTTGCCAATGGCATACTGATCCTCGGTCTTCTCATCCACCGAATTGGAACGATCGCCGTTCTTGCACTCCTGCTCCTTGTAGTCCTCGATGAGCACCTTGTTCTTGGCATCAACTTTGGCCACCAGCTTCTTGCCATCGATTTCCATTTCACTGAGCAAGCGTACGGCACGCATGGCTGCAATTGGGCCGCTGCAAGAGGGATTTGGTGTTAGATATTCCAGGAAATCCACCAGGATTTGGGAGGGAAACCAGATCTTAGGGCTTTCTCCCTTAAAGTCCAAAAAAAACCTACTCAAATTCACAGAAACCAAAGGTGGAGACTCTCTTCCAGTTGATAACAACGCCACAGGTGGACAGGATCCGCTTTAGCAGCACCTCCGGCACACGTTCACTGATGTTGCCCACAAAAACGGTGATAATGGGACCCCGGAACTGTGGCTGCGGCTCTGGCGGACGATGGTACACCTGCGGCTGTGAGCTGATCGTGGCCGAGTTCCTAAAGTTCCGCGGCGGCGCATTTCCCATGTTTGGCATCATCTGGAAAGTGGAAGGATCCCCTTGAATATGTAGAATCTATAATTTTCAATGGCGACTTGTCTTACGTGCGGCGGCGGTATTGAGGCATTCATGTACGGCGGCATGGGCGCCCCCCGTGGCGGGTACGACATATTTGTCCCCTTTTTGTGTGCTCCTTAGATGGCCAATTATTTACGAAAATCCTTTAAAAACTAACAATTTTTAGCGTGTTTGCAAAAAATATAAAATTAAAGGAAAGCCGACAATTCACACACACACGGACAGGCACAAGCACAACTACACGCACACACACAGACACAGGCTGGCTGGGCGCAAACGCCACACGGAGTGGGAATGTGCTGTGTATTTGGAGCCTTTCTGGGCCTCCGTCCGGCAGGATCACTAGGAATGCAATCGGGTAATATACAATTCGGCTTTAACGGCGATGCAGGCGGGGGCTGGTTATACCGGCGCTTGCAAAATATCCACGTAAATAAGAAGAAATTACCGAATTTTCACAAAACTCTGCAGGCCGCTGTTCTAGTGGTGGTAGTTGCGCTAGCAAGCTGCTATCGGTTCGTGGCGTGTACCAAAAAATCGACGGCGGCGATAGTTCGATAGGCTTTTGGAGGTTTTATTATGTCTGGCAGCGCCGGGAAACTGTTTTTCAACACTGCATTTACAACACTTTAGCGGTAAATACAAAAAAAAAATAATTACCTTTCACTTTTTCGATGGAAAAGGGTTACATTCCATGAAGATAAAATAATAATATAAACTAATAAAGCTGCAGACTTGAATTTATAATTTATTTTAAACTCATTACAAAAATATATATATTTTTCTTTAAATTAAATCAGAATTCAATAACAATCTAAGTAATGTAAGAAATATATTAATTATTGATACAAAAAAAAGGCTTTTCCCATGACCACTCTCGTCTAAGCTAGATTTATAGCCAAAATAAGCTTAAAAAAGCTCTGTGGCTCCCCCACAGCTGAACACTTTAAGCTTGAATTCCAGCACATCCAATTGGGAACCGGAAGAGATGAAGAGGAAGAAAGAGAGAGAGAGAGAGAGAGAGCGAGAGAAATGGGCACAAATTACGGTTTGGAGTGTTTACTTATTGCTCATTGGATTTGTTTATATTTTTAAGTAGTTAGTGATAGATAAATAACTGAGGTACAGCTTATGAAAATGTTGTCAAAAAGTATGCTATAAATTCTTTTGTACCTTTATCCTGGTCCCCTTTACAACTTACTACTTTGAACATTGTGATAAAATATATAATTCTAAGCCGGAAATCTTAATTTCTTCAATTTATTATAAATAATATATATATGTAATTTATAGAATTTTTATTAAATAAAATTTCTTAATAAATATGACGCATTTATGTGCCTTACAGGACCTTCTTTCCTGCGTCTGCACGGCGCACTTGACTTTCTACCCTACTTTTTTTGCGAAATGCTTCTACGCCGCGAAATCGCGGATTACGGCTGGCGATTACGGCGAACTCGAAACTTTGGCAAAACAAAGCAATTGGAATCCGGTCAAGTGCGTTGTTGTATTTTATGGTAGCGTTGTAGTTGGGTTCGGCAACCACCGTTGGCATTACAGCTACCAGCTAGAAGCTACCGGCAGCGTAAAGCTCTCTGCCCAACGGCAGCTGCGCAGAGAGGCTGTGTGTGTGTGTGTGTGAGTGTGGCGCAGCTCATTTTGATTGTGATTTTGGGATTCCGCTTGCGGACGCCACTGCGTCCTCTTCATTCTAAATTTAAGTGCCGCTGGAGCAGCAGGAGTCGCGGCACTCGGCTAAAAAATACAAGTAAAACGAGCACAAGACCGTTGTTAACCGCCCGGAAACGGGAACACCGGAACACGAACCGTAACCGAATTTATTTTTTTTTGTTTTGTGGGTGTTGTTATTGTGTGTGTACTCTCTGACTTACTTTTACAAAAGTGCAAAGAAAAAAACATTAAATATATAAACAAAATGCTGTGAAAATGCTAAACAATTTAATTGTTATTGCAATTAATTATTGTTGTGGCTGTGATTTTATTTTACGCAACCGTTACTTTACGCCCCTTTTCCCTTTCCCCTCCCTCTCTCCCTTCCCCCTTTCCCAGTACTCCTATTTCCCTACCCCTTTCCCTGCTTCTATCTTTCTCCTACTGCCTACTGCCTCCTTCTCCCACTTCCTTCCTACTACGCACTTTTACGCTCTCGCACACACACACGCACTCTCGAGATTTTATTGCGTAAAAAGCCAAGTGCGCAGCTAACTGCACTGGCACTGCCACGCCCCTCCAGCCCACGCCTCTGGCTGGAGTCCTGGAAGTGGAAGGAGAGAGAGCAAGATAGAGCGGCGGAGAGAAAGCCCGTAATGAGAGAGGGATGCTGTGTGTGAGCGTGTGTATGCGTGTTTTTGACACTTCTTCCTTGTGCATTTTAGGGATACACACAATGTGCGTGTGCAGTGAAATGGAGTGAAAACGCCAAAGACCAAGGATTAACAACCTAATAATAAACTTAATAAACTTGAAGCAGTATTTAAACAAAAACAGAGAGACCCCCCGAAAAGGACAACAAAGACAGACACACGTGACTGTGTGCGTGCGTGTGCTGCGTATGTGTATGAGTGTGTGAAGGAATTTCCTTCTGGCAGAAAGAAATCCCGTTAGATAAAAGCAGGAAGCAAGCCGAGATGGACAGCTCGCCGGATCTGTCGCTGAAGCTGCGACGCGGCAGCAGCGATTCGCGTGACAACTTTTACATGGACTTTGCCCAGGGCATCGACTCCGACATCGAGGAGGTGGACACAGCCCAGGCTCAGGGTCAGGGTCAGGAGGTGCCACCGCCACCGCCGCCACTGCCCACAGTTTCGCTGGCCGAGGAGGTAATGCTTCTGGTGGCACCACCGCCGCCGCCACTGCCCACGCTGCTGGGCCAGCCGCTGCCCACGCTGACAGAGACGGACGACATACCGCCAACGCCCACGCCGCCGCCGCAGCAGGAAGAGGATCAGGATGCCGAGGCGGATGAAGAAGAGGAGGAGGAAGAGGAAGAGGTGGAGGAGGAGCCGGAGCCCGAGGAGGAGGGAGTTGGCTCAGTGCTTGATCTGGCGCTGATACCACCGCCACCATTATCCCCGCTCGATGATGCCGGCCTGCGGACCGATGACGATGGCGAGGGCGAGGAAACCGATGATGCCGAGGATGTTGTGCCCATGCCACTGCCCCAAGAGCAGCCCCAAGAAGCGCAAGAAGAAGTAGAGGAGAATCCCGAAGAGGAGAAGGAAGACTCTGATGATGAGGACAAGTCAACGCCACCGCCACCACTGCCGCCGCTACCATCGAATCTCTCCTATGTCCAGGGACACAATCTCGGCCAGGTGGTTACACCGCCGCTCACCAAGTCACCATCCACTTCACCCTCGCCGCCCGTGACCCCGCCTCCATGTCCAGAGCTCAATCTCAGCCGGATGGTGTCCTCGCCACCGGCTCAGCACATCAGCCAGATACCGCCGCTGACGCCCTCGTCGGAAAGCGAGAACGAAGCCGAATCCCAGCCCAATTCGCCGCCGCTGCCGAATCCCCGACTGGAACCCGAGGCTGAAGTTGAACCGGAACCGGAGCCGGTGAGTGGAGCTCGCGAGGACTACAGTCGTTCGTTGGACAACGAGGATGAGTCCACCACAATCACCACGCCGCCAAGCAATGGCTATTCGGCCTCCTCGATCATAGCACCGCCGCCAGAGCATTTTGGGGAGCTGGACGAGGACAGGGGTTTTATACCACCACCGCCACTGGACCAGGCGGAGGAGGAGGAGGATGAGCCTGAGCCAGAGCCCGATGACGAAGAAGAGGAGGAAGAGCTGACCAAGGTGGAGACGGATGAACTGTCCGTGGACAGGGAATCGCTGCAGGAGCAGCCCGGCGATAGCATTAGCTCGCCGCGAGCGGCCGGCATAGCCAGCGGTGCCCTGGCTGGCCTCACCGGCTCCATATCCGCCTCCATCGGTGGTGGGGGATCTCCGAAGCCGGAGAGCCGTGGACCCAGTCGCAGTGGCAGCCAGCGATCGCAGCAGATGAGGGGATCACAGCAAGGATCGCGGCCGAGCTCACAGCCAGGATCAAGGGCTGGCTCTCAGCCAGGATCCCAGCCAGGCTCCCGTATTGGTTCACGCACAGGATCCGTGGCCTCGGCTGGCCATGCTGCCGGCATCCTCTCTCCCCAGGCCTCGCTCAAATCCCAGACATCGGTCCGCAGTCCGGCGGTGTCGCAGCGTCAAAGCGTACAGAGCCCGCCGGCCGGTGAGGGTGCTCCAGTGATGCCATCGCCACCGCTAATGCGCAGCCCACCGCCGGAGCTGGCCCGTCAGATGCACAGTCCGCCAAGGATCACAACACCGCCGCGTGTCTGCAGTCCCCCTTTGGTCAGCAGTCCGCCGAAGCTGGCGGAGACGGCCGCCACCGCTGCCGCCGCTGCCGCCGCTGCTGCCGGAGTCAGCAAGGAGCCAGTCAGGTGAGTTTGAAGTTTGGGTATAAGATTTGGACTACTAGAGATGCGGATATATGGGTTTCCAAGGAAAGCTAATCTTAAATTGGATTAGACTTGTTTTTAAGCCCCACAAAGTATCCTTCTTCAAGTTATCTTTTCTTGAAGGGAATCCCCTTGAGATTAAGATTCTTGACAGGCCTGAGAAAACTTGTAGGCCTGCCAAAGCCTTACTCCTTATCTAACTGTAACATCTCGTCTGGCTTGGGCTTCCCGCGGGCGCTCCTTTAATTGCATAATCGTCCTTAGCCAGCCCCCTCGTCCTGGCCCAAAACCTAAGCCTCCCCCTTAACTACATCGTCGTCCTCGTCCGCGTCTTCGTCCTCGTCAGCCTCCATTAGTCGCTGCTAATAGCTCAACAAAACTGTTTAACTTATGTGCTCATGTTCTCCTCCTGCCCGCCACCCTCGTGCTCCTCCCTGCTGCACTCGGTTCGCTGCTCCGCTTTGGTGTTGTCTGCCGCCTGCCTCACTTTACATTAATTAAACATCACGTTTCCAGAGCAACACCCGGACAAGTTTCACGCCGTAAACAGAGGCGAATACGGCCGGAGTCGGGGTCACTGAGAGAAAAATGTCGGTGAAGGTTTTGGTAAATAATAAAAGAATAAAGAAATGGAAATGGAATCAAATTGAAAGGATTCCTTGAAGATCAGAAGAAGGAGAAAATATTAGTAGAGGTGGGAAATAAATCGATTCTCAATGTCTTGATTTTTATCGATCTTTTAGAAAATAACATCGATTAAATCGAAATTGATTAAGTTTTAAATTCAAAATTAAATAAAAAAAAAAAACAATATACATTTTTATAAATTAAATAAAGAAAAACAAAGTTTCACTAACAATGAAAAAATATATAAAAATATATTTTAGTGCTATAAAAACGAAGAGAAATATTTAATTTCATTAACAACTGGCTTTTTGCATCCAAAAACGAGCTTATTTACAGTTTTAGGAACATCGATTGTTTTAAAATCGAATCGTTGCATCAAAGAAAATAGAAATAATTGATGTAATCGATGTTGACAACGATTTTTTCCCAGCTCGGAGAGCAGTTATTCCCCTCGAAGTATACATTTTGTTGATAAATTCCATTATTTCAATTCAATAAAAGAGAGACAATTGAATTGGGAGTCTTTTTCGCTGAAAGCCAAAATGAAATTTGTCACATTTCATTTATGTTTTCAGCGATTCTCAACTTTTTGAATGTCAGTGCAGGGAGAAACCTGGCGTATACGTAATGTGCAGCCTTTGAGTGCGTATACGTTACACGGGTTCAAAGGCACACGGGCTGGGCTGGGCTGCTCCGCTCGATTGGCCTGACAGGCGCAAATTGTTGCAGTAAATGGAAATGGAAACTAAAAAAAAAAAAATAGTAAAAAAACTGAGAAAAGAAGGCTGCAGCAGCAGGTGAAAGGTGACGGCAATGGAGCCAGGTTGTTGTCCTCGTCCTCGTCGAGGTCCTGGATGTCACCTCCTGTGTGGGGCCTGTCTGGCCCCAATGCCACGCCCATTATTGTGGCGCTAAATGCATGTGCGACTCGGCAAATTGCCCGGAGCCAACCACAGTCCGCCGGAGAAGAAGCGAGGCCCCCCAGTCCCTTATTGTGCAAAATGGGTCAATTGAAAGGCCTGCCTTGTTTCTGCTGCGGTTTTTTGTATTTGCTCTCATGTCCGAATGCCCAGGTGCTCTTTCTTCCCCCCTCCGCCCTTTCAGGCCGGCCTTTGTCCGTGTCCATGTATCCGTGCCGGGGTGAATGCATTCGCACTCATGAATACCGCATGGGGAATGAAATGCCTTCCGCCCTTCGAGCCGGAAATTAATCGCTGGCTTGAATTGACAAACGGATGACTTGACTGGCGGTTGTCGTTCGTCTTCCGGTCGATATTGATATATATATATTTCTATATCAGGGAATGTCATCGGGTTCGAGGTAATATATTTGTATTTATTTACTATCAAAGGAAGACTTTTGAAAGGTTTTGGAATTTGTTGATGAATGTTAATAGTTATTTAAAAATAATAATAAATATTTATTTATATATTTACTATCAAAGGAAGACCCTTGAAAGGTTTCGGAATTTGTTGATAAATGTTAATAAATATTTAAACACACAACTAAAAGTTTCTTATACTTTTAATTACTTTAATAATATAAATTGTGATTTTAAATAAACATTTCCCTTATCGACTCTCTAGAAAATCCCTTTTTATAGTCAAAGAATAATGTAAACAAATCAATTTTTGTCACAAAATCCAACTTTGTCTGGGAGTGTCAAGTGTTCCCTGTACAGTGGAGTTTGTGTTGGGTGGGGAAAATGGTGGCAAAAAGATGAAAAGCAGGTGCACTGTTCCATCCATCCATCCATTTATTCCTCCATCCATTTATGCAACAGTCAAGCTCACATGGGGCACGAAAAGGTTGTTTGTTGTGGGGTTAACAACCCCAACAAAAAAAAAAAAAAAGAATATAAAAAAGGGACGCCCTGAAGTATGCAGCACGCTTTTAGAAATCAGATTACAAGTGCGCTCGAGTGCATGACCCACACAATTGCAGAGGCACAGGCAGTCCTTGTGCCGGGGATATGATGTGTGTTTCGTGTGTGTCCTGATGTCAAGGTTATTTACAAGCCCAGAGAGCTCAGGCTTCTCATTTCAAGCACAACACTTGTTGCAAATCATCATCAAAACAAAAAAAAAACAGAGATAAAAATATGAAAGTATAGTTTATGCCCATTTTCTATTATATTTTATAATAAAAAA
>JAEIIJ010006555.1:0-19833 GCA_018904815.1 Drosophila ogumai
AATTTATTTAATGCAAATTTTGTTATAATACCAATGTTATCTTGTTTTTTAAATAAACAAAATCCCAGGCAACTAATTTAGAAAGAAAATAAATTCAATAATATGAATTTTAAATATGTTCTGTTAAAGTTTAAAAATGGAATTTACAATTTCAAAGCTTTCAATAATTTATTTAATATTATTTACACGAATTTAATTAAATTAATTTCTTTAACAAATAAAACTGGCTTCCTCGCAATATCTGCCCTATGACTATGGCTTTACCGTATGACTAAACATTGTTTACTTTTGATTTTGCTCGTAACATTTACAAATTTATTTGCCGCAGACACATGGCAACACACACAATAACCAACCAGCTAGTTGATTGTGGTCAAAAGTATTTCCCGGAATGACTTTCCCCGGACCGGAGTCCGAGTCAAGCCCCCACAATTGGCAGTTGTTTTTGGCCGTTTTTAAAAAACCTTTTGGCAAAGCCTTAGATCAATTTTATATTTGTTGTTGTTTTTTTTTTCAATTTCAATTGATATTGTTAGGGAACGATTCATTATAAGGCCACCTGACATGCCATTGGCCGAAAGGGGAAACTCCATTAAATGGATTTCCAAAAAAAAACAAAGTGGTTACACTTAAAAAATAGCAAAGTCCTTAAAAATGTACTACAATTAGCACATTTTTAAAGTCTTAAATATATTAAATCCCTTTTTTATGTGTAAATTTTGGATTTATATATATATATATATTTTTTATTTAAATAAAACTTTCCTCATACTAAAAGAAAATCTCTGCTGTGCACGAAAATAAACGCAAAAAATAACAAATTAAACAGCAAATGCGCCAACACACCGATTTGCAGTTAAAATATTTATTAGCACGTAAAAATATTTACGAGTTTTGTGGAATTCTCATCGACAATGGGCCAAGTTTTTGTGCCTTCTTATCTGTCCATTGATATTTGCACTCAACGAAATAAGAAAATAAATAAATAATAAACGCCTCTGGAGTGGGCGGGGCTGGAGCAGTGCTGATTAAGGCCAACTGCTGTTGCTGCTGCTGCTGCTACTGGTTGGCCAGATAATCAAGGAACAGCCAGGGCCCAATTAGCTATTCGGTGAGCACTCCGAGCTCCGTCGTTGTTTACTCAATGCAACGCCGCCGACCTTTCGCCGATCGCACATGGCATAGGCGGTTTCTGGTTTTATTTTGTTTTTGGCCATGTGAACAATGATGTCATCACTTTAGGTACACAGTAAAAAAAAAAAAACAAAATAAATACAGAGATTCCTCTGCGTCTAGTCATCAAATAAAACATTTTTCCTAGAAATTTAGTCATAGAACCAAAAGCGATAATTGATGGTTTCTTGTCATAAAGAAAATAATGAAATGAGTAAATAAGTTTACACAGAAATAAAGTTCGATATGTTATTTCAATAAAAATATTGCCTTAAAAATAATATCAAAATATCAATAACTTATCTCTTATATCGGTTTTAATTTTTAAATATTTATATTTTCGAAAAATATTTGAATAATTGTATTTAATTTATGTTTACCAGTTTGTTGATAATAATGTTTCGATATATTTAAAAAAAAAATCGATTTAAAGCTCAGATATCGCAACCTTAAAATATTTATTATAATATTTAATTTTGCTAGATATTCTCTGTCATTTCCAGACTCATTATCATTTTGAAAATATCCAATCTTAATTTATAAAAATATTTTAAAAATATCAAAATATATTTCCTAATTAAATAAAAAATATCCCTCCCATTATTAATCATATATTTTTGACAGTGCCGCTATTGATGAATTTTCCAGCCTGTGGCGGATTAGTCAGTGCAATGAATGGAGAGACGTGATTCCAATGCCCGGCTCGTATCGGATATATATATATATGTATATATAAATGTATTCATGACCAGATATTGAGTGCCCGGCAAGTGGGTCGCGACGCGTAGCGATGTCACTCATCTGGCTGGGCACAGCACCAAGTGATGTAATCGGAGGCCCAAAGTCGCAATTGAAATTATATAGCCGGGAGCCGAGCCCCAAGATCACTGAGTGTGAGTAATGCGCTCTAAATAGTTATAATTTTTACAAGATAAATAGTGAAAAAATGTGGGATTATATTAAGCCATTGTTAAAATAAAAAAGAAAATTATAGTATATTATAAAGCCTACTATATCTTAAAAAAAAACCTGGTAAACAATTTTATTTACGATGTGTCAGTCACTTTGAGAATTTTATTTGAATAGCAATTGAGTTTCAGGTAAAAAGGAAAGGCAGATAAATGCAAATTTTAAACTGAAAAAAAATACATAAAACAAAAGTCTAGCTTAATGCTTTCAATCTTTATAGAATATGTTTGTTTATTTTGTTTTATTTTATTTATTTTTTTTTTAAGAAAAAGAAGTTTAGTGGCAACAATTGTCTTGCTGACAACTGTTTACAGATGCAAATAAATTTACGTACATAAGTTGTATATAGAATTATATATATATATAACTCTAGCAATCAATACAAATAGCATATATATATTTTTTATAATTTTTTATAATTTTTCTATATACTCTACATGCCTTTCTTTGTGCTAAAGATAAGCGCAACTCGCAAATAACCGAGGAAACTCAGTGTAAACAATTATTCACATCTTGTAAACAAAAAAAATATATAAAGGTTAATGGCAGAAATGATTAAGAAATAGCCGACAGTGAGGAATATTATCAATAATTTCCAAATAAAAACACAAAAAGGCAACCAATCTATAAACCCAATTAATTAAAGAAATGTGAAGGCAACCTCTTGCGGTTTGTGACAAATTAAGACCGATCGAATTATAATGCCATTGCCTATATACCATTCAAGATTTATACAATCTGATGTCATATGTGCTAAATCCGAAAATAAGTCTCGGATGCCGCCTTAATTAAGGCACAAAAAAAATATATATAATAAATTGAGACAGACTAAACTCGACAATTTGACAATTGTATTTGTATCTGTATCTGTGCATCTGTGTATCTGTGGCTTTGTACCTGATCTAAATGAACAATGAAATCAAATTAGGCCGAATGGTTTAGGCCATGGATCCGATCGGCGCAGATCAAATGAATGTCTGACATCAGCGTTTGCTGGGAACCCCAAAAGAACCAAAGACCAAAAATTCACAAATCGCTGGATGAGAGGAGGTCATGACATCATCATCTCTCGACATCATCGCAGCATTACGCAGCGGAGGAACATAAAACTACGCACCGGCTTAGAAAATACACAAGAAATATAAGACACAAATAATAATAAAGAGTGGCGAAGCAATGAAGTCATGGGATTTGTTGTGCTCCCAAAACCGGTTGCTGGATCTTCCAAGGCCAGGGATGAAAGATACCCAAAGACGCAACAGGAAATTGATTGAGAAGGGGAACGGGGACGGAGACGGGAACGGGGTGCGAAAACAACAGAGACGCTCACAAAAAAAAATATTAAATAAATAAACAAAAAAATATTGTGCCCAAAAATTGCAGCTGCTAGAAAAATATAGCTTGATACATTGAAAATTAATAAATGTTTTTACCAAGAATTAGTAAAATGTATAAATTGTCTATTAAAGTTAGTTATTTCATCAAATAGAGTACATTTTTTTATTTGAAATTTGCTTATAAATATTTTTCTAAGAATTTATAAATTTTAAGGAAATTTTAATCCTATTTAAAAATAAATATTAAGCCAAGTTCGTTACTATTACTATTTTGTTTTTTATTGCAAATTAACTACTGTATATTTTATACGATTATTAAACGTTTTTGGATTTATTTTTATTTTAACAATTTCTGTTACATATTTTTTTAGTATCTTATTTTAAATAACTTTTACTTGTACTTTATCCATTTTATCTACTTTTCTTTACTAATTCTTGGTCTAACATTTTTATCTTTTTAATATGATGTTTTAGAAACTAAATTAATAAATAATAATACTTAATAATTTATAGTTTTTAGCTTACCAACTCAATGATTTTAAGCAGCAGACGATTGTTGAACTCCATGGCGCCGAGTTGAGTTTGAGATTTCGCTTTCGCTTGGCTTTAAAACGCTGAGAATATATATATGGGATCAGATCAGATCAGATCGGATTTGGATTGGATTGGAACTCGGTTTGGTTGCGTGCTGATGCCACGGCGTACGCAGGGGAACTGGCTGAAAGTCGAAATGAAAACCGAAAAAGGCGAAAAGCTCGGGCGGCATCGAACGTCGGCCGACGCAGCTGCGAGCCAGCGGACAGCAAAGCCAGCCGCGGCAGAGGCAGAGAAGGCAACAGAGTCAGCATTATCTAGACAAAGTTTCCTTTTTTTTCATGTTAAACATCTGCCAGAAATTAAATTAATATATTCCACAGCATCTAAAACAAAGAAAAACTTTATAAATCTAGAAAATCATAATTTTTCATCGATTTTAAATAGATATATTTTTATAAAACTTTTAAGACTTCGAAATTGTAAAATGTTGATCCTCAAAAAAACGTAATAAATATTTTTTACGGTGTAAACAATAATTCCCAAGTTAAGTACAGCTATAAAAAAAAACAATTTTAACCGATGAAAATATCGTAACTTCAATATTTTTCCAGAATTTTACCCAATTGCACACAAAAATCATCTTTACATAACATTATATATATTTACTAAGAATTTGTTTACAAAAGTAGTTATAGATATAAAAAAAAAATAAAATCAAATAAAAAATAAAGTCTCCCACAGGAGAGAGGCGTTCAGGCTTAACAACTACGTAAAGATAGCTAAATAAAATATAGAAACAGGAAGAAACTATGAGCCAGCTATTGAGGCACCCACATAGGCCAGAGCTCGCTCCGCCTCAAAGGCGGGCACATACTGAGGCTGGAGTGAGGTCAGAGCTCGCTGCGTAAGCAAAGCAATGTTCTTCGTCTCGCCGTGATCCCGCTCAAAGGCCAGATACTCGACCCAAACGCGTGGCTCCGTCTTGCCAAAATAGGCGGCCATAAACTCGTAGCACATGCGCCAGCACTTGAGACTCGCCTGATCCTGTCAAGAAATAAACAAAATTAATAATAAAACTAATACAAAAAATGTATATAAAATGTATATAAAACCTACACGAACGGCCAGACTGCTCTCCAGCTGGACCATTTTGCGGTGCAGGGCCAGAGACATGGGCGGCTGGATGGCCAGCTTGGAGTATTCCTTGCGTGCCGCCTCCACGGATCGCTCCTGCCACAGGTAGCCGAGATAATCGGAGCGCAGCTCACCAAACTCCACACACGGCGACTTGCAGGCCAAAGCATAGATCTCGTCCAGCCGCCGGGCACCCAGTGCATCCTGACGCGTCCGATAATACAGGATGACGCTACGCCACAACGGCAAAGCCGCCGCCTCGCTACGTACGCTCCTTTGGATCTTGTTGAAGAGCTCGTAAACCTGCGGCTCACTGTCGTTTTGTATGTGCATGGCCAGCAGGAGTTCATGCATTTCCACGGATGACTCGTCGCGTTTCAAGGCCTCGGTGAGTATGGTGACCGCTGTCTCAGTGCCGCCCGGAACACTGCCCAGCATCTTCCGCAGCACAGCATAGTGCTTAACGCCCATCATTTTGGAGTAATGGCCCGCTTCGAGGGCATCCGCCAGGCTCTGTTGCTTGAGGACCCGCTCTGTGGTGGTGTCACTGTTGAGAGCCAACATGGCATCCAAATACCGGCTCCACATCTCCTTCGTTTGCACCTCCTCCACCGCAGACTTGTACACGGTGACGCACAGCTGAATGCGTCTCTTGAGGGAGCGGACATTGGCCTGGGTTCGGGATTTCTTGCTGGCTGGCTGACCATTGCCATTGGCATCATCATCTGCCGGCGGCTCCTCTTCGTTTTCTGGCAAATCACCCAGGTGATAGCCACGCAACTCACGCTGGGCCAGCAAATCCCAAAGGCCCGGCTCCCTAGGGAACTTCTCCTGCATGTCATCGATGATCAGTCGCTGCAGTTTGTGCGTGAGCTCCGCATGATCCTCGCAGCTCTCTAAGAGCTTCACAAAGTAATCGAGATGGGTGATATTGGTCATACTGTTACGGTAAACCGCCTCCACGCGCTCCAGCTTAATGTCTTGCTCGGATAGTGTGTTCTCCGCCAGATTGCGTTCGTTGCTGGCCAGCGAGGCCTCCTTAAGCATGATGTCAAAGAAGCACTTGTTGAGGACCTCGGAATCGGGATGTCTTTGCAGGCCGCGCAGCAGGATATCCTTCACGCGATCAAAGTTGAGGCGATTGTACTCGTAAAGCCAACAGGCGGCGTCCACCCAGAAGTCTGGGGCATCGCCATGGTACTGAAAAGAGATCATATTTGTTATATATTTTAAAATCCTGGTAGATTTTACCCACCAGCAGCATCTTTTCGTATATGCCCGCCACTTCAACGGGATTGACCTTTTTGCTGAACTTAATCCAATTGTTCCATAGCCGGCGGTCATGCGGGAATTTGGCCAGGACCTCGCGGTACAAACGCATAATGCGGGTGGCCAGCGAGGCCTTCAAACCTGTCAGCTTCACGTGCATCTTCTTCTCCTTTTCGGTGATGGTCTGGTGCATGTCTTTCTCGTACAGTATGAACTCCAGATAGTCGCTGATGCTGAGGTGGCTCTTGGTGATCTTCAGGAAGAGGCGTTCCCGTCGGCTAACTATGTCCCTGCAATAAATGGTTCGTTAGCAATTGTTGGCCAGGCACCGGCACCGGCTCGCTCTCACCTGACCTGATCCGGCGTGAATACATTGTAGTTCTTCATCTGCTCGTATTCCGGCAGCAGCCGCTCCTGCATCTCAGCTATGAACTCGGCCATGTTTGCTTAAATTTAGTTATGTTCTGATTAACAATATTGTTTATTTCTTTAAAAAACGAGCGCACGTGCAATACAAGGGCCCTGTTATCGATTGGCATTGTCGATAAGTGACAGCTGACAGCTATCTATCTAACTACCAAAGTGCGGCTAGAGAAGGCACTTCAATGTACAAAGAAAATATGTAAAAAAAAATTAGTTAAAATACTTGTTAAATAAAAAATTAGGCATTTTTGTATGTATTTATAAATTTAATTTATTTATTTAATTTAAATTAAATTAGTATGAATTATTAGCTAAATTCCATGCCAAAAGCCAAAGCTCTTTTTACTAGCTAAATTTGGCTAGACCCCAGCCAAACTGGCCACACTGGCTGCCCGGCGCTCCGTTGCAATCGAACTTTCGTGTGACACTCCGCTCTTTTGTATTTTAGATTAGTTTCCGCGGCATCTGAACCTCGGACACAACCCAGTGAGCACCGAAAATACCAACAGCATGGCCGCTGCAAGTGGAGAACTGTCCAAGAAGTAAGTGTCCCCGAAAGAATCCGTTGGCCAACGCAGCACCGCAGCGCACTGTTGTTGTGTGAGGTTAGGGCGAAGTTCTGCGCCAGTGCGGCGGCAACGTTCCAGTTGTGGCAGAGAGCTGATGAAATATTTTGTGCTTAAAAGAGACAATTGACGAAAAGAAAATGCTCGCCCGCTGTGCCCTGAGAACACTTCTGCAGGCCTGGCGGCCGCCAGCCATGGCATCCAGTGGCGGACAAGGCGTCGTTGCCTTCCACGTGAGCACCCTGCAGTTGGCACCCAGCAAACGGACCAAACTGTGGGTTACTCATCTTGCACTAGGCTGTCGTAACAGATAGCGGGGATAAAGAAGGAGGCACAGGGAAGGGGATTTAATTGATTCCTCACCCAGGCCTCTCCATAATCCTCTGTTATCCTGACAGTCTAGTTGAATTTCCCCTTATTTACCTGGACATTTTCCCTCTCCCTTTCCAGTGAGCTCAAGCGCCGCCTAAAGGCCGAGCAGAAAGCCAAGGAGAAGGCCGAAAAGGAGGCCACTCGGGCTGCAGCAGCAGCTCCAGCTGATGGTACACAAAAGAAGAAGAGCAGCGCCGCCGAGGAGGAGGAAATCTCCCCAAATGAATACTTCAAGCTTCGCTCTGCCGCCGTACAGGAGCTAAAGCGTTCACCGTCAACCCATCCGTATCCACACAAGTTCCATGTGAGCACATCCCTGGAGGATTTCATAACCAAATACGAGACCAAGCTGAAAGACGGCGAGACACTGGAGGATGTCACTCTGAGCGTAGCTGGACGTGTCCATGCCATTCGTGAGTCCGGAGCCAAGCTAATATTCTACGATCTGCGTGGAGAGGGCGTTAAGGTGCAGGTGATGGCCAGCGCCAAGTCATACAAGTCCGAGGCAGAGTTTGAGACCGACACGGCCAAGCTGCGTCGCGGCGATATCATCGGTGTGATAGGTCATCCCGGCAAGACCAAGAAGGGTGAACTGTCGGTGATGCCCACGGAGATCCAATTGCTTTCACCCTGCCTGCACATGCTGCCGCATCTGCATTTTGGGCTCAAGGACAAGGAGACGCGCTACCGCCAGCGGTATCTGGATCTCATTCTCAACAACAAAGTCCGCGAGAACTTCCAGATTCGCGCCAAGGTGGGTTCGCCAGTAATGCAAGATTGATTATAACCACTGAAATATCATTTTTTTATAGATCATCTCGTATGTGCGCCAGTTCCTGGACCGTCTGGGCTTCCTGGAGATCGAGACGCCCATGATGAACATGATCGCCGGTGGAGCTACAGCCAAGCCCTTTGTAACGCATCACAACGAACTGAAGATGGACCTGTTTATGCGCATTGCCCCCGAGCTGTACCACAAGATGCTGGTTGTGGGTGGCCTGGATCGTGTCTATGAAATTGGCCGCCAGTTCCGTAACGAGGGCATTGACCTCACCCACAATCCGGAGTTCACCACATGCGAATTCTACATGGCCTATGCGGATTATGCCGACATTATGGACATCACCGAACAGCTAGTCTCGGGCATGGTTAAGGCCATTCGTGGCTCCTACAAGATCACCTACCATCCCGAAGGTCCCGAGGGACCCGAACAGGAACTGGACTTTACGCCGCCCTTCAAGCGCGTCTCCATGATCAAAACGCTGGAGGAGAAGCTACAAGTTAAGTTCCCATCGGCGGATACATTTAATACGGCGGAAACCAATCAGTTCCTGTCGCAGCTCTGCGCCAAGCATCAGGTCGAGTGCCCAGCTCCGCGCACCACTGCCCGCCTGCTGGACAAGCTTGTGGGAGAATTTATCGAGGAATATTGCGTGAATCCCACTTTTATTTGCGAGCATCCGCAGATTATGTCGCCGCTGGCCAAGTATCATCGCAGCTCGCCGGGCCTGACGGAACGTTTCGAGCTGTTTGTGGCCAAAAAGGAGATCTGCAATGCCTACACCGAGCTGAACGATCCGGTGGTGCAGCGGGAGCGCTTCGAGCAGCAGGCCAACGACAAGGCCGCCGGGGATGATGAGGCCCAGCTGGTGGATGAGAACTTTTGCACTGCCCTGGAGTATGGTCTGCCGCCCACCGGTGGCTTTGGCATGGGCATCGATCGTCTGGCCATGTTCTTGACCGACTCCAACAACATTAAGGTATGTTTTTATTTGCGAATTTTTTTAAATTTAATTTCATTAATTAAATTTGTTTGTCTCTCTTTTAGGAGGTTCTTCTGTTTCCCGCCATGAAGCCAGAGGAGGCCAACCGCACGGCAGCGCCTGGTGAGACTGCCCAGCAGTAGAGTGTCTCATTGCCAACGCCATCGTTCACCACTCAACCTCAAACCGCAATCCTTGTACTTGGCGCTGCTACTTTTAACTTATTCAATGGATAATGAATAAAAAAAAGAAAACATTATTTTTCCCCAATAACCATCGAGTTTTTTCTAGGAATATTTTTTATTAGCAAAATTAATTGAAAAATTGAGCTTAAACTTAGGTAGGTAATGTTATTTGCTTATCGATTATCTTCTGTACATGTTTGGAACTGTCACGTAAACCTAATTATTTTCTTAGTTTTATTTTTCGTTTACGTTTGTAATAATTCGATGCTACCCTGCCTTGAAGGGTAGGTCACGATGATACGCTTATGTCCTATCATTGGGGATATAAATTGCATAAACAACATAAAGATTTGGAAGGGTGTTGGTGTAAATCGAATCAAGGATGTTGGTGTACAACAATTTCTGAAGGAACTGTACAAACAATATGCAGTTTTCCTTCTTTCGGAATATGTTTAAGGGGTTCTGTTGGTGTAAAACGATTCAAGGATGTTGGTGTAACATGCAGTTTTTCTTCCTTTGGAATATGTTGAAGGAATTCTGTTGGTGTTAAATGTTGGTTGTTGGTGTAAAACGATTTCTTGCAAAATGACTTTCATGTTTTTAGCTTTAAATTGGAGTTGGCTCTGCTGGCTTCCGATAGATGCGGCCCTTCTTACGCATATATTGATGGATAAAATCATACGATTTGTGTCTTACAGATTCCGTGCAGGACAGGGCATGTCCAGACTCGTCACAGTAACGCATCTCCTTGGCAGTGATGTGTTGGCTTAGCTGAAGGAGAGGGAAAAACAACAGAAGGATGATTATAAAATAAGAAAGAAACCAAAAGATTGACTATAAAAAAAAAGAAAGCAAACGTGGCTTACGCCGAAGTTGGTATACCCTAGCATACCCTATAATTATATTTGTGTTATATATTTTAATTTTTACTGGTTTAAAAAACTGCAAAGTTAATATTTTTTAAGCAAATTCCTCCAACTCACCCGCTTGATCAAAAACTTGTAATCCTCATCGCTGCAAATGCGTCCCACTTTGCAGCTCTCCTTGCGATAGGGACGTAGAATCTCGGCCACCAGGCCGCTGACATCGAAGCGGAACTTCTCCTGGGCCTCCCTTAGCTTAGCAGGTGGCAAAGTGCTGGAGAAGATTAAAAAAGAAGAAAACAAATAAAATATTTTAAAAAAATAATAAGAGCAGAGTTGACATACCTCTTGATCTTTTTGGGACGATTCTCCGAGCGTTGCTTCTTCATCTCCGGCACATGGGGCGGCATCGGCAGCTTGCGCTTGCTGCCTCCCACCGAACCGCTGGCCAGAGCCGCCAGGGCAGCCTGGCTGGTGCTCGGCTCCATGTTGAGAGCATCCAATTCGTCCACCTTGAGACCACCAGCGAGTAGCGGCAGCTCCTCCCCGCCAGCAGTCACAACGGCAGCGGTTATATCCGTCGCATCCTCATCCGACGAGTAGAGATAACCCTGTATGGGCAGGGTGTTGCCAGAAGACTCATCTTGGTTGGGAGCAGCCACCTCGCCATCTGGCTTGCGCCGACGATAGATCTCTTTGCGGCGTCGGATCTTCTCCTTGTTCTCCTTGTATTTTCGCGACTCCAGCTGGTTGTACAGGCGATCCTCGTCCCGCCGGGGACTGATCACACGGACGGAGACCAAGCGATTGCGTCGCAGCTCCCGGCGTTCCCTAACCTTGGCCTCGATGTACTGGGCCAGGGATTTGGAGCTAAGCGAGCCCACATAGTCGGTGTCCACTTGGATGAGCTCGGAGGCATGCAGCTCGGGATCATTTTGTAGCTCATGCAGCGGCTGCTGCTGCTGCGTTGCTGCTGCCGTGTCCTCTTCCATCAAAGTCTGGAGACGCTGCTCAGCGCTGGGTGGCTCCCATTGGGAGATGCGCTCACGGAGATGATAGTAATAGATGTAACCATCGGGCGTCCTCCGCCACTCCCAGGCCGAGGGAAGAGGATCTACTCCGGCAGGGAGTTTATACTCCACAGCTTGACCACTCGAAGGGGCATCCTCGGCTTCTTCCGGCGAGACCATGGCTTGCACCTGCTGAGGCGCCGGCACGGGCATATCCTCGTGGTTGAACCACTCCCCCGTCTCGGTGTTCTGGTAGAAGGGCAGCTGTTTGGTGTCGATCTTCAGATCCAGGCCAAAGAACTCGCAGCGCAGCTCGTGCTCCCGCCAATCCTCGCTGCAAACCCGCTTCTCCGCCTCATCCAAGGCCACCTTGCGTTCGAACAGGCTGCGCCTTAGCTCCTTGGATAGAACGCGTCTGGGCTCTGTGGAGGATCCTCCCAGATCGGAACGCCGACGATTATCGTTTCGGATTTGGCCACCAGTATTGGTGGCACCATTACCACCATCCATGGCTCCATTGCTGCCCTTCGTTTGGGTGGTGATGGTGCAAATGGTATTGTTGCCACTCATCCTTATGGGTTTGCTGCTAATCCTACTGCTGGTGGTGTCCCTGCGGAAGCGATCCTGCCTGTAGCGATCGCTGGTGCTCTCCCGCTGCTCCCGCTGATCCTCCAGAGCAGTGCCCTGCAGCTTCGGCTGGCGATCCGCCTCTCGTTCATGCTCCTTCATCTGCTCAATGCGCTCACGTTTGGGTATGCGGAAGATCTCTGGTAGAGCCTGCCATTTCTGGAGCAGAGCCACCATGCGCTTGTGCAAATCAGACTGTGCGTGGTCCATCAGCTCTGCTCCCTCGGGTGGAGGCTGCTGCTCCAGGCTACTGCTCCACAGCTGGACACTCTGGTACACCCGACTGTCGTTCAGCATGGTGCGGTTGGGTATGGGCAGGGACTCCAAGGCATCCAGGAGTGCCACCCGAAGCTGCTGATCGTTGCCATTCTCGCTAATCCAGGCATGGAGCAGCCTCAAACCATGGTAGTCCAGGAACAGGCGACGGCAGGGCAATTCGCCGCGTGTGAGCACCACCAGGAGTTGGAGACGGGTCTGGAGTAGCTTGGCGCGCACCATGCAGCGCGAGAAGCGTAAGGTGTCCACCTGGTTCTTCAAACCACTGCGACTAAGCCGGGAGAGCTCCTCCAGGACATCAGGATCCTCGAGCATGGCATGGAACTTGCTGACCTTGGGCTTACGGGAAGCCTTCTCGCCGGAGGCAACGGCACTGCTGGGCTTTAGCCAGCGTCCAGCCTTGTACTCCCGATCCTTGGGCTTGACCTGCTGCTGCTGCTGCTCCTTGCGTTTCTTGCTGGCCACCGGCAGCTTGACCTTGATTTTCGTGGGTACTTTGGCTTTGGTTATTTTCCTCGACTCGCCCGGCTCCTGGTCAGCTGTTTCCGTCTCCAGTTCCAAGTCCTCCTCCATCTCCGCCTCACTATCGCTGTCCGCATCCAGCTGCTCACCCTCATCGGAGTCGGGTTCGCCGCCTATCCAGCCCCGGCAATTGGTGGCCTCGCAATAGCAACGCTGTGCATCCTTGCCATAACGCTGATACTGATAGTCAAAGGTGATCTCCTCGCCCGGTTGGATGGGCTTCACACTGAAGAAACCTATGCGCAGCTCCCCGTTTACGGTCCACTTTTGGGTCTCGGCATTCGGGTCGCAACTGTGATTGATGAACCGTGAAATGTTGCCCTTGGAGGTGGCATCGATAATGGCCTCGCCGCGCAAAGCCATAAAGTAATAGTGGCGCTTGCGATCCTTCGAGTAGAGATGTTGGCGTCGCTCGAACTCCTCGCTATCGATGACCTCGCCCACATATTCCATGATGAATTCACCGGGTGGGATTTGCAGTTCGGCGGTAATGCCGCAGCCTTTCTTCTCGGTACGAAAGACACGGCAGGGCCAGCATTGATGCTGCTGGAAGCGTTTGTTGGTGCAGCGATCGCCATTGGTGCACAGGGGGCCGCATTCGATCATTAGCATTCGGTTGATGCAGCCGGCGCCGCAGCAGAGGTGTCCCTGGGCCTCCTCGTCGCCAGTGAGGAAGCAGTCGCACTGCATCTCGGCATTCTCTTGGCTAACCTGTGGGAGGGAGAGGAGATATCTTCCGGTTCTTGGTTAGTCCAGACTTTAACTTACCTGTCTGGCGCAGCGGTAAAAGTTCTCCCTCAAAGCCTGGAAGGTGTTGAGTCCTTCGCTGCGCAGAAACTGCTCGTTGATGGCCTCGATATTGGCCAGTTCGGCCAGTTGCTCGTCCATGCTGATGGGCGCCAAGGCCATGCTGGTCACACCCCTGCCCTGGCTAGCCTTGGGCCCCTGGGGCTTCTGCTTGATGCGATGCGAGCGGCGAACGCCACCATTGTTGGAGGAGGTGGAGGAGGAGCAGGTCTCCTCCGAGTTGGATTGCGTGGGCGAGGGAGAGAGCGTGGTATCCGGTGTCTCCATATTCGCCACCCGCTGCGAAAACTCATCCTCTTCGGTCAGGGTCGCTGGAGGCGGCTCCTCCGTGTGTCCCTCTCTTCCTGGCTGGGACTCTTCCTCCTCCTCGGCCACCTTGTAATCCCGCTTCAGAAGATTGACCCCATCCTCTATGAACTTGGCTATATCCTTAAGGGTATCGGGTGCTTCCAGCTCTGGCGAACGCTGAATCTTGCTGCCCGAAGAGTTCGACTCCGAGGACTCTTCGTTCTCAAGAAGCAGGAGTTTCTTTTTATTATTATTCCCTTGTCCCTGTGAGGCACTGGAGCTGGAGTCCAGGGAATCCTGGCGGCTCAGCGTTGACACCTTGGTGCCTTTTCTGGCTCGCTTTTTGCCAGCGGATTTGTGAATGTCTGGCAAGAGATCCGCCGAGGCCTTGGGATGCAGCGAGTAGCGACGCTTGGTCACCGGTACAGCTGGACTGGCCTCAGCCTGACGCTCTTCGCATATGGTATTCCGACGCAGTTCCAGTTTGGTGGGTATGGGAGAGACAGCTTTATCCTTGATCTCGGAGGAGTCTCTGCTCTTTGAGGGATTTCGTTTGGTAGAGGCATCCGCCGAGGAGCTTAGGGAGGAGGAACCTTGGGAAATTGTTGCTTGAGAGTCTTCGGATATTGTGCTGCGCCTGGAATTTAGTTTGGTTGTAGTTTTGGCTCGCTTGACCTTGCCCAGGGGCGTGGTGACACGTGTGGGTGGGGTTGTGGTGGTGTCAGAGCTAGGGGAGCTGCTTCTTTCCAACTTGGGTGAATCCTCGTAGACGGTATTCCTGCGAGAGCTGGCGGTTTTGTGTACCAGCGACTTTTTTGGTAGAACTAGGGATGAAGAGGAGGATGAGGAGGTGGTGGTGGTGGTGGAGGAGGAAGTGGAAGTGGAGTTGGAGGTGGAGACTACCGGCACTGGGGATTCCACCTTGCTTGGCTGCACTTTCTTAACCTTTTTCTTGCTCTTCTCCTCTAGTCGCATCTGGGCATTGGCCTTATCCATGGCCTTGAACATGGCATCGCATTCCACAAAGAACTTGTCTTTAGTTTTATTGGGCGTGGAGCTGTCGCTTGAGGGCTTCTTTGCGCTTGGTTCATTCTTGGGAGACTCCCTTGAAGCCGTTTCCGTTTCTTTTTCAGTTGGAGACTTTCGTTGATCTTTCTTCTTGGTTAAAACCACATTTTCTGGTGAGGATTTCTCGCGTTCCATTTCCCTTTTGGTTCCCGAAGAGGTGACTGCCTTTACGGGTTTTGTTGCCTTGCTGGAAGTGCCTTCTGTTTGGGTTTTCTCCGATTCCTTTTCCATGTTTTTTTCTTGTTTCAAGGTGACCTGTGTGGGTTCTCTCGAGGGTGAGCTCTTTTCCTTCATTCCTGGCTGACTTTTCTTGGGTTCTTTTAGATCTTTTACAGGTGCGGGTGTTGGCTTCTTGGTCAGGGCTTCTTTCTTAGACTTTTTGATGCTTACCTCGGAGGAGGCAGACGAAAATGAAGACGAGGACGACGACGACGACGATGAAGAAGACGACGAAGAAGACGAAGACGCCGAGGTCGACGATGATAATGATGAAGCTGAAGCTATAGCTGACGACTTTGACTCCTGCTCTTCCTTGCTGGCTTTTTTTGTTTCCTCGATTTCCGCTGGTTCCGCTTCGGCTTCTGCTATGGAGACCTCTTGCTTACTGAATGCCTTTAGCTCAGGCTGCTCACCCATTCCAAGCTGCTTGTTTGGTGTTGTTTGGGTGTCATTTTCATCATTTGACAAATGAGCCGTAGGCTCCACTTCGGGTTTTGTTTGTTTTTTACTCTCGTTGTATATTTGCTGAGTAGCTTGGGATTCCTCCTCTACTGGCTGTGGTGACTCCTCTGGATTTATGGAGGCGGGTGGTAAGTCTTTGTTTTTAGAGGTTTTAGCTTGTAGCTTGGACTGAGCTTCTGGTTCTGGTGTCACTGGGGTCACCACAGGCTCTCGAGGCGGTGCAGTCTCTACAGTCTCCACAGGCTCTCCAGTCTCCACAGGCTCTCCAGTCTCCATAGTTTCCACAGGCGCCACAGGCTCTAAAGTCTCCGTAGTCTCCACAATCTCCACAGGCTTTACAGACTCCACAGTCTTCACAGTCTCCACAGTTTCCACAGTCTCCACATCCACCACATCGTCCTCCTTTATAAGTAACTTTTCCTTTGAGGTTATAGTTTCTTCCAGGGATTTGGTGGAGTCTTTCCTTACTTCCTTTTGAGGCTGTTCCCACTCAGTGGACGCTTTAGACTCTTCTCCAGGCTTTGTGTCACTTTTAGTAGCTTCCTCTTTCAGTTTGGGCTCAGCAGCAGCTTCAACTTTCGAGCTTGGAACCATTTCCTCCTCCTTCTTGACTTCCTCTGCTTTCGGAACTACTTCCTCCTTCTTGGGCTCATCTTCTTTAACCCGAACTACCTCCTCTACCTCTTGGCCACTCTGGCTATCATCCTCGATGAGATCTATTAGCACATGCTGCTCCTCCTCCTCCTCCTCCTCCTGATCCTGTGACTCCTCTGATTCTAGGATCTGCTTGCTGCTCTCAGCGGCTATCTCGGCAAAGGTTTCCTCCAGGGTTTTACCCTGACTGGTGGTTCCCAGCGACATGGCTGATCTCCTGCTGCGCCGCGGTGCCGGAGATGATGATTCAGTGGATTCCGGCGCCGCTGGCCTGCCTTCCTCATCATCTTCATCGTCGGCAGACCAGAGACTAGGTGGCTCACTCAATACCTCCACCATAATCTCATCGAGATCTGTTTCCTGCTTTTCGAGATCAATTTCAATTTCTTGCACTTGGGCAGGAGGCAGAAGCTCCTCCTCTGGCTTCTGCTGCTCCTTTTCCTGCTCCTGCTCGTGCTCCTCCTCCTTGCCCGTCTCCGACGTCTCAATTTCTATAAATATAATCTGCGAATCGGAATCCGAGTTATCACCCGGCACATGGATTGTGGCCAGCTCCTTGAGTGGCTGTTTTTCCGGCTGCTCATCCAAGGCATTCTCATCCTGCAGCACTAGAGGATCGCCCACGGACGAGGAAGACGACGGCGGTGAGGTGCAGGCACCCACCACAGTTATATTTAGCGGTGTGTCTCCCGAATCCGATGACTCCAGACGACGCGACAAGTTCAGCCGCTTGACCGAGACGCGTAGCTTGGACTTTCGCTTGAAACCAGTAAAGGCTCCGGATGCCGCCTCGCCGCCACTGCCGCTGCCCGTGGAGGTGCTGGTGCTGGTGGAATTCGAGTTGGTGTCAGAGTCCGAGCAGCTGGGAGCGGTGGGAGTAGCAGCCACAGCAACTGCCATTTCTGGCACTACACTTTTCCGTGGGCGACCGCGCTTCCGGACAGCCACCACGGGCAGGGCAGCCACCGTCTGGACGGGACAGGCGCTGGGCTCGCTGGTAACCTGGGCCACGATCAGACTTTGTGTGGGTCTTGGCTTGGCAAAGATCTCCAAGGCATGCGGCGGCGGTGGTGGCGGCGGTAGGGTCTGGTGGCTGCTCTCGAACATGGAGAACAGGCGGTTGCTATTACCGCTGGCGGTGGCGGCGGCGGCTGGAGCCGTGCCAGGTGCAGCCGTGGTTGGGATGCTGGATGCTGTATTCGGATTCGAGTCGATGCGTGCCTCAATTTGGATTTTGTGAGCCTTCCGGTTCTTGCTAAGCAAATCCCGCACATCGAACTTGATGATCTTCTTGCGCGAGCTACGCCGGCACTCGCTGGGGCTGCCATCCGCATCCGCCTCCAGGGGCGTGGGCGATGCAGCAGCAGCAGTAGCTGGAGCAACTGGAGAATCCCCTTTTACAGAGGCCCACTTTGGCGGACGACCGCGACCGCGGCCACGTGACGCAACGGCTGGCTGGCCGGTGTAACCCATTGCAGCGGCGGACGACTCCTCCATGGCTGCGATTCCTAGGCGGGAAAACGAGAGAGATAACGGCTTTGATTAGGAACACACACAGCAGAGAAACAAATCAAATTAAAACCAAACCGATTATGCACCGGGACACGATTTCAACTTTTTTCCCCCCGTTTTCGTTTTCGTTTTAGTTCTCCATTTCTTTTTCTTCTTTTTCTCTTCATAGAGCGATCTTCAGTGCGCGGGAAAGGAACGGCATAATTTACAGCTAGCTTTTGGGGCGCCAGCTTGTTGTCAATTGTCACTTTTTATCACTTACACAGGGCAAAGCGCTGACAGATCCTGTGATTTCTTTACTTTTTCGCTTCTGTGTGTTGTTTATACACTTGCATGTAGAGATGACATAATGGTGGCCGTGGCCAATCGCCGACTATCGATAGGCGCTAAAAGGGGTCGCGCTATCGGTGGCTCATGAGGAGGGGGTGGTTGTTGGTGGCTGATTGGTACATACTTTTTAAATATCTGCAAACAAATTTAATTTCATGTTGATTTATTAAAGTGATTAAATAAAAATAAATAAATATATAAAGTAAACAATTTGTATTTTTAAAATGATTTTAAACCAATTTAATTTATTTATTTATTATTTATAGATATTCAATTCAATATTTTTAACCCTGCTCTCAAAACTCTTATTAGAATGTATGTACCCTCACATTTTCTAAATCTCTATTGTTAAATAAATAAAAAAAATTTAATTAAATTAATAAAAAATAATAATTATTATAGCGCATCTTTATATATTTTTAAGTAATTTTTTGTTATGTTACTTTTTGAAAACAAAAATATAAACAAATAAACGTCAACGTTACATGTGTATGTAAAAAAACGCTTACATATGTGTGTAAAAACCAAATGTAAACATATCGATGGTTTCACTGATATCGGCTCTCTCTTCTGCGTGTGTGTGTGTGTGTGTGAACTTTTGTTGAAAGCGGAGAACCTAAAAAATTCAAAAGACATATTTTTAAAAACTCGAATTTTTAATGTCCAAAGTTAACAGCATAAAATAAAATTGCCCAATGCAGTCAATGACAACAATAAAAATCAAGGCAACGCACTCCGGAACGCAGTACTCCGTTCGAGGATGACAGCTGATGGGAAATAGAAAAATCGAAGTGCCGTTAAATGTCAAGGACACGGAAAACCAAATAAGAAGCCACAACAAATAGAAAAAGTCGCAAAAGCAACAATTTAGCAAGGGTCTCGATCAATATCGAAGGACAACGGTGAAAATAAAGCACAATAATATCCGAAAAAGATGTCAAATCCGGTGCACGGAAGACCGCCAAATAATTCCGGCTCGGCCGGATCCTCCTCCTCCTCGTCCTCGTCCTCATTATCCTCTCCCTCCGCTGCATCGCCCGTTTCGGTAAACCTGCAGCAGCCGGCTGGAAACAGCACCTTGTCGGGCGGTGGCAGCCTGAAGGAGAAGGTGGGCCTGCCAACGGTTTATCTTAACCTTAATGAGGTAAGTGAACCTTTATCTTGAAGAATACAAGTTTGTAATTTGTATATCATTTCCTTCTTTTGTGGCAGCATGCCGGCAAGGAGTCCGCCTCCTGCTCGCCGCTCCAGCACTGGGACGATACCCGCACCGCCGATGTCTGGCTATCGTCGCTGCACAGCGTCATCTTCATTATCACCTGTGCCCTGGCTGCTTTCATTCTGTTTCGCAATGTGCTCACCTGGTAATCTCGGCTAGATCTAGCTCTCGCTTCTCTCTATCTCGCTTTGGGATATACCCTAGCAGATGACAACCGAAATCTATCTAATTTTATTTATCGATATTTA
>JAEIIJ010006569.1:0-18678 GCA_018904815.1 Drosophila ogumai
TGTTCCATTTCCCACCGTTCCATTTCGACGCTAACTCATCGACGCTAATTTGACGGACATCCCAAAAGTAGGCTACAAAACCTGCAAAGTCAAAATGTGTAGCTTGCTTTTAGAGGCCCACTGACCAACACTGGCCAACATCTGCGGCGGCTAAAATATTTCAAGACATCTAATCGAAGGTTTTGGAATCTCAAAAGTTAAATATTTACTTGTTTATTTCATGGTTCATTCTAAAGTCCAGGACTGCTTTTATTTTGTTTGTAATAAAAATTTAGTGAAACCAAGTATTTTTTGGGACCCAATCAAAGCAAAGCACCTGGCCACACTGCTTCGGCTGAAACAGCTGTTTTCACAACAACAAAAACTGCGAACGCTTTTGTGTTCCAAATTTTACGTAATTCGTATTGTGAATTATCCGCCAGCGAAATGTCGCTCATCCGCCAAGTGATGTGCAGGAGCAGCGCCCATCTGCAGCTGTAAGTGATTGGACCCACACGAACCGTTCGCTCCCATTCCCCGCTTCTGTTCGCAGGTATCAGGCCAACAAGCTCGCCGCAGCCACCCGCTGGGCATCCTCCTCGTCGGCGGACACCACCGGACCACTGGACCCCAAGCTGGCGCTGGCCCTGCCCGAGGAGCTGGAGCAGCGTAACAAGCTCAGTGGCAAGATCACCGTTCCCACGGCCGTCAATCTCGGCCCCATCACCGGTGTGCCCGAAGAGCATCTGAAGGAGCGGCGCGTACGCATTCACATCCCTCCCAAGAACGCCATGCAGAGCGGCACGGACAACATTAACACCTGGCAGATTGAGTTCGACAACCGCGAGCGTTGGGAGAACCCCCTCATGGGCTGGGCCTCCACGTAAGTAGAGAGAGCTCCCAGCCTCAACCCAATCCTTCATCGGTTTGGTATTGCAGCGGCGACCCTCTGTCCAACATGAACGTCCAGTTCGGCAGCCAGGAGGAGGCCATCACCTTCTGTGAGCGCAACGGCTGGCGCTGGTACGTCGATGGCGCGGATAAGCCCAAGAAGGAGCGCGTCAAGAACTACGGCGTCAACTTTGCATGGAACAAGCGCACGCGCGTCTCCACCAAGTAAATGGCCAGACACTGGCCAGGATTCACATAGACAAACGATATTTTTTTTTTCCTTCTCTTTGTTCACAACCAAAAACATAGAATAAACCGACCGGAACCGGAGGAATTCGATCTAGAGCGACCTTGACTTAATAACGATCCCTGGATCGATGCTGCTTGTGGTGGTGCGAGGAGCGGGATCGGGATCGAGATCGATGCTTTCTGCGATGCGAGGAGCGGGAGCGGCGCTTCCTGCGATGCGAGGAACGGGATCGAGATCGGTGCTTCCTGCGGTGCGAGGAGCGAGAGCGGGATCGAGAGCGACGCTTTCTATGCCGCTCTCGTTCGTATTCCCGTTCCCTCTTGCTCTCCCGCTCCCGCTTCTCTGTTCGCCTGTGACTTTGCCTTTCTTGACTCCGGCTTCCACTTTGGCAGGGACTGCGACTGTGTCCTCTCTTTCGACTGCTAGCGGGCTCACTGGCAGCAGCCTGCGCTTGCTGCCTCTGCAGCGCCTCCATCTGCAGATCGACCAGCTGGCGCAGCTCCTCGTTGAGCGTGGGCTTGCTCTTGCGGTGACGGCGACGCTTCTGCTGATCCCGCTTCGTCACGCCCACCAACTCGGCGAAGGCGGCGTTGTCGGTCTCAAATGCCGGATGCTTTGCAGTCCGTTGCAGCACATACTCGTACAGCTGCAGGCGCTGGCTGGCACCGGCCCTGTCGGCTTCTGTTCCCAGAATTTGCTGCAGAGCCGCTTCGTCCAGTTGGACGCTATACGCAGGATTGTTGCAGCAGGAGGGTGGCGGTTCCTCGGTCTTTTCAGGCGGCGTCTTTTCGGTGCAACGATGGTCCTGTGAAAGGCAAACCAAGACTAGTTATAGCCTTTTCGCTAGTCTCTCTGTTTCTCACTGAGACTTGCCGCTTTTACACCGGCTTCGCTCCATTGCAACTGTTGCAGGAGGGCGTGCAGGCGGCTTCGACTGCTGGCCACGAAGAGGCGTAACTGTTGTCGGTGCCCAGCCAACGTTTCCGCATCCCCAGACATTGGTTTACCACGAAAGATCAACAAAATTGAACTGCGAAAAAAAACTGAAACACGAAACAGTGTTGCTGAAGACGCAAATACCATGGCCAGTGCTGGAAAACGCAGCGTATATTTAGAATCCTTTACATTTCGCAGGACTTGGAATTGGAATCGGGGGAGATCTACACCTGGTGCCCAGCCGAGGGCCATTCAGGTCCAGAAGAGAACGGTGAAGGCCATTATCACACAGGCGGCTCCCACCCACGGTGACTTTCGTTCGCCAATCCTCGCCAGCTTCCAAAAGGATCCCAGTAAGCTGGTAAGAAAGTACAAATGGAGCATTAAAAGCCTGTCATCCGCTTGATTGGGGACATCCCGGCACCACCTACCCGGTCTTGTTGCGGTCAATGATGCTGGGAAACAGCGAGCGAAGGTAGGCGCAGGTGCAGATCAGCAGGAGGATGACCGACAGCAGGCTCTGGAAGTTGAACAGTGCACTCTGGAAATGAAAAACAAGCGGTTAATCCTGCCTCGCTCCTGGCACTACGTATCAAAAAGGATTCAGACCATGGCTTTGCCGAGAATCAAACGAAAGGGAAACAAGTGACGTGCTACTGGGCCGGCAGCGCTGCCAGACTTTTCGGTCAGAGCGACAAAAAGTACCAGATCGACCTATTTATCGATTACTTTTATGCCAGCCCGCGTTTTCCTACACTAAACATAGTTTGGAACGTTTTACCGTCTGCGAGGTGGTCACACTGCGCACCTCTGTCAAAATATCGACAGTGATGGACTTTTCTTACTATATATCAGTGGGGGTAAATCTAAATATTAGGTTTATTTCTGTGGGTAACAACATTGCATTGGTTCCAATACAATACAAGAGCAGTTATTACTCTTATCTTGTGTAATTTATTACTTTACAACTTAAGCTGGAAAGAAAACAAATTTGAATTCAAAATAAATCTAAATCGCGATTGTCCCAAACAATCGACCTGCCGACCAATCGACAGCGCCATCGAAGTTTTGACAGCTCTAGAATTTTGTCTTTCTAATTCGTCTGCGGGTAACTTTTTTTTTGTATTTATCGTTAAAAATCCGATACGAGGACTGGAATTGTCTGCAATTTCGCAAAATAAAACGTGTTTGTGCTTCAGCCGTCGTCGGTTCGGTTTTTCTCGCTCGTTTCGCCTGCCTCGCGCTCGGTTTCCAATTGAAATTGCGGGGGCGGCCGCAAGGGGACGACGACTGCAGGAGGAACAGGGACGGGACTAGGACTCCCGACCAAGTGCATCCCCCGCCCCGTGCGTGTCCGTCTTCCAATGCAATTCTGGCGGAGCGAGCGCGCTCATAAAAATCAAAAGTATATATAGCTATGTATATATAATATTCGGATTCGTTTTCTCGATTCGCTCGCTCATGCATATGTATTTGTGTATTTAAATCAGTATCACAACAGCACACACACAAGCACACGAACGAATTTGTTGTGTGCTGCGTTTCTTTTTTTTTGTGTTTTCGATTGAGAGTTTTGGCCGTGCGTGTTAGTGTGTGCGAGCGAGAAAGTGGTAACCAGAGAGCTGCAGCGAACGGACCACAACAATAGGAGAGCCAGAGAACCATCATATTTAGCAGCATGCCTGCCAGTCGCTCCACTGGCGAAGCGGTAAGTTTGGGACTGCAGTGGGAAAAGCTAAGCTAAGTTCTCGCGACTGGTTACATATGTACATAAGTATGTATGTTTTTATGTAAGTACACACATCGTTCTGTGTGTGCGTGTTTAGTGCTGGCCAAACATCGGAGCTATCGATGTTTGAAATTTTTTCACTATCGATGTTTCGGGCGTAAAAACGACGAAAAATGTGTGCAAATTAAAAGTGAAAACGTGAAAAGTGAAGCTGCCAATAAGGAATTTTGCGAAATTTGAATGTAAAACAAAAAAAGAAATCGTTTTTTACCGATCGCGGAAAGACTTCAAAAACGTTACATTTTGGCGAGCGCCAAGTTTCTTCTCTCTCAATTTCAGCTATTTTTCTCTCTTTCGCTCTCAATTCAGCCATTTTTCTCTATTCTATTTTCGCCCGTCGCTCGGGCTTGCGCTCTTTATTTTTGTTTTTACCTTTGCTTCATTCCACCTTCTCTGCTCCGTTCGGCGAGTGCACTTATTGTTATCGGTTTGTTTTGTATTTGTAACTAAGATCGCCGTGTGTGCTTTGGCTTCTTATTCGGTATGTGAACGACGGAAGAAGGTAAAAATTGGTTTCTGAATGGGAAAACTCATTTACGCAATTGTTTTTTCTGCCTTCTGGCCGTGTCTCGTTTCTCTTTTCGTAAAGAGAAACACACATTTACACGGCGTGCGGCACACACACAGTCAAATATACACATACATAGCCACGGCCGCCATTTGCTCTGCGCAGCTTTAGCAGTGTTGCATTTTGCCGCGCAGTGAGAGCTTTTTTGGTCTTTGTTTTGTGCACCTTATTCGTAATAGGGTTGCCAGAGGTCTCGATTGTTGAATTTATTTATTTTATTGGTATTCAGATTCATATAGATTCATAATAATTTTAATTTTATAAAAGTCTGAAAGAAATTTGAAAATTATACGAAATTATTGTAATTTCGTTTTATATTAACACTTTAAATCACAGTAATGGTTGCGTTACATTTTGAACTGCAAGGGTATGCAAACTTCGGCTTACTGAAGCTAGATTCCCTTTTTGATATTGATATTATAATTATTCTTATAAGTGCGGATAAACGTGTTAATTAATGGGGAAAGAAAAACGATTAGAACGCTGTGAGAAACCGCCAAGTGTTCAGAAGGTTCAGCCTGACACTTTCCCATTGAGTTTGAGTCAAGTCGTGCCAGAGGTCTACCCAAGCTTTTAATTTTCTTACAGTACTACTGTTTATCAAAATAGGCAAAAATTTAACTACATATGTATGTATGTATGACTACCAAATAGGAAATCAATTTTACTAGGACACGTCAAGTTTGGCTTCTGAGGCCCCACAACTGCAACTGCCTTCTTTAATTAATAAAACATAAATGGGGGAACAAAAACATGAGCTTTTTTCGGCCTAATAGAAGCAGTACCGAAACTGGTGAAGACCGAATTAAGTATGCTTATATGCAGGGAAAATGACGTGAACGATGTTCACAATGAACTTTGTATATGTTACCTTTAATCCCTGGCTCCATTCAAGCTGGTGGCATGCGGTCTATTAAGAAAAATATTTTAATTAAATAAATAAAAAGCCGAAAAGAGGATTATGGCCTTGACGATGTTTACCAAAATATATGTAGATGCAAATACTAAATCCACAAATTTCTTTTGTCTGCCTCTGATTCGTGTCTAGTCTACTTTTCTTATTATTTATTTAAATTTCTATACATACCGACTTTTTATGGGATCTAACATATTTTAAATTCTGTTCGATCTTAAAAATGTTTGTAGGTGTCCACCTTTTGAGAATAATTACATTGCATTTAATAACATTTAAATAAAAAAAAATGCATTTTTGTTCCGCCTTTTTGCTTGTTTTTGTCTTTCTTTAACCACGATAATTTATCGAGCGGCAGCTAGACACAAATCTTTTAAAAAATCATATATTTACTAAAATGACGAGTTAATTACCGGGTATCTTATTGGCGACCCACTCAACTACAGAAGTCTCACTTGTTGTTTTTATCGTGTCTGTTGCTGTTGTTATCGGACGTTCCCTCCTTGCTCCTCAAGTTGCCGCCGCGCTCTCCGAGCAGAGTGTATGATAGCGCTTAGCGAGTTTATTTATAATCGCAACGAAACGTACATATGTATGTATATGTACACATGTTACAAATGCAGGAGGATCGGATCTGCGCAAAGGTAAATAAAAGGAGAGCGCAACACGTGATCGCCTCTTGGAATGCATTGCAGCAGCAGTAGCCTGCAGCCGTCCACCTGCCGTCCGTTCACATCTGCTGATCACCAGATATGGCCGCATTTTTACACTTGTCTCTAACGAAACCGCCTTTCCGATTTGTTTGTTCGCAGTTTGCACTACAGGGAAACTTCCCCCAGTAAGAATTCACGTAAAATACTTATTTACTTTAGGTAATATATCTATTTATTTAGCTATTTAAGCGCAAGGATTAACAGGAGCAACATAACGAAAAAGGCAAATAAGAGTTTTTGTTGAACTCTGGAAAACAACAATTATTAACGTAATATATAAATATTAGTATTTGTGGTTACCAATATTCATTAGGATTTAAAGAGTCAACATTTAATTATGTCAATATTCTTAAAAGTTAGCAAATTTTTATAAATTTTTTATATGCAAGTGTGCACCGTAGATATTCAATCAAATACAAATGTTTTGATTAAATTAGGATCGGCTTAGAGTTTGAAAATTATTCAACATTTTCTAGCAAATTTCCAATATGACATTTATGGTAGAAAGAACCGTTTAACCAAAAAATAAATGACAATTACGAATGCAAACACTTTTGTTGGCTATCGCTTAATGTGCTAATTCAATTAGAATAATTTGTTGTCCCTGCCATTCGCAATTTTGCTCGCACACTGAGCAAAGGCGTGCACATATCGCAATCTGCGGTGCTGTTGGGCTTTTTCGCGGGTCCCAAGACAGTTAAAACCCTTTTTATCAGTCTGCCAGTGTTCGCACAGCAGCGGTCAGTCGGATAGCACTGCAAATAAATTTTGTCATAGACAATTTATAATTAAAAAAAATATATATATATATACAAAATGCTAATTAACGTTTAACAATAGATTCAGGGGAAATGGTAGGGGTTAAGGTTAAGCAGTGATTGCCATTAGATCAAGGGTTTAAGTAAAAGCAGGTAGAGAATATGTAAAGCAGCGCTAATTTAAGGGTTCTCGTAAAGCTGTGCTAATGCTTCCACCGAAGCTGTTGCAATATTTACCGTACCTCCCATTGCCTTTACCGCTCGTAATCCCTGCATAGACAAACGATAGCGATTACCGCTCGGCGATCGGATCGCTCGCGTGCCGTTGTATTTTTTTCTCAGCCATTGCCTGGTTTGCTTTCTGCTTTCTTGCTCACTGCTCATTCCGATTTTGTCGAGCGACGTGTGCGGAACTGAACGGCGCACGCTTTTTTCGCATTCGTATTTGTTTTCTTCGAATCGGAATTCGAACCAGAACCAGAGCCACCAAGCGGGCGCTGTGTTTATTGCGTACAAAAACAACAAATTAGCGTTCCATTGCGCGCCACCGTTGATCTGTGATTTTTTTTGTGTGTTATTTTGCGTTGTTTTGAGTGTGTTTCCGCGTGATCCTGTCCAGTTGCCGTTTCATATTTTGTTGTAACTTTCGGGGCGGGGACGCACTGCTTGCTGGCTGCGCCACAACTGCTTTCATTCCGGGGCGCCATGGCCCAGTGCTGTGAAACGTCGCCGCGCTACGGCATTTCCTCGAACCCGACTCCCAGCCGAAATTCCAGCCAGGATCCGCCGGATACTCCGTCTGCCACCGCCGCCGTGCTGCTGTGTATGTATTATATATAGCACAGATTTGTATCCGAACCCCGCCTCCATTTCACCCACGTTGCAATGCTGCTGCAGCAGTCTCCAAATTGTGCTGACCTGGTATCGCGTGTTTAGCAGTTATGTATAATGGTTTAATGACATTTTTCCCCTTTTTTGGCTTATTAACACACTTGAGAGTTGCCCTCGTCGGTTAAGTGGTCAGTGGCGTAGACAGCGGGATAGAAATTCCACCGAAAGTTATTAAAACAAGTAGAGTGAAGATTAAAAGCACTTGTTGTGCCGTTGCACTTGCGCTAGTGTTGGTGCTGGTCTACCGTTAATCTGAAGTCCAGCCAACTCTGCTCTCTCCCGCACTCTCTCCTGTCTCCTTCGCACCGGCTTTAAAGTGTATTTCCCTCTCTTCCTGTCATAGTCATCTCGTCATTGCCATCACATTCCCATCATCTTTATTTTATTTTTTTTTTGGTTGTGTGTGTGTGTGTGTTTGCACCGCTTTGTTTTCGTTTTCAAATATATTTTTGCTTTGGCATCTCTGCTATTTTTGTGAATTTCCTTTCCGCCTTGCGACTAGCCAGAAGCCAGCCGCCAAACGTTGCTAGTTTTCTAGTTTTTCTGCCTTCATTTTTCGTAATTTTCCTTTGTGAACCGGAAAAATGGCAAGCACACAAAATGTTGTTGTCATTTTTTGTTCCGTATCACCTGACTGGGACTCCTCCACCACTACCACCCATTTCCCACCACTGGCTCTTGGCCTTGAGGTCTCGGTCTCTCCCCTTCCCGCCGTTGTTTATAATTCTGTTTGTTTTGGGATATAGCTAGCGCCCCCGTAAATCGAAACTGTAATCGGTCTATGTCTACGGTTTTAAACTTTCTGCCACCTCAGCTGCTATTGCGATTTTTCGATCAGGGTGAAAGTCGTCGGATTTTTCGGCAACCTTCCGTAGATTCCCATATTCCCATTTGTCCCATTAGAAAGCTTTGGGTGCTTAAAGCTTGAGCCCTTTTAAGCGCCGTTGCGCTGCACATGGCATTGAAACCGAAAGTGGGCTTATCTTGGGTCGGTTTGGCAATAAAAAAGGGTTTACCTGTTCACACACTAATAGGGTGGCCCATTTCAATTCAAATGGGCGAAAATCTGATTGAAAAGTCATATATAACATTGATATAAGTCCTTTAAAACTCTATTAAAAACCACCTTCTTAAATACCTTAATATTTATACCTTTTAAAACCACCCAAAATTTCTTTTGATATAAAAATAAACACTTTCGAGTATGCAATTATAAATATTCTAAAGAAAACTTAAGCTATTTTAAAAGAATATTATTACAAGTATTACAATTATTTACAATTTATAATTTTTGCAAACTAGACGAACCACCCTACTACACAGTACAAAAAAGCACACTCACTCAAAGCAAATACACTCGTTGGGCGATCACGAGTGCCATTAGAGCGATTCGCAAGTCGCAATTACAATGTGTGGGGCGTGGCTCGAGCCCCCTGATCAGGTGGCCTGATCGGCATTAAGGGCTAGGCCCCCATCCTTAGCCTGTAATCGAATCTCTGGGGGAACTTAGTGTCTTAGAGACCGGAACTACATGAATGACTCACGGCACTGCTTACATCACTGGTCAAATCTAGATTCAAATCGTTGCAAAACCCGTCCTGAAGCCATAACTAAACTAATGTTGCAGCACTAAAATCAAATATATTTACTTAGTGCAAGTAATAAATATACCGACATTGTTGATATCGCAAATAATAAATACCCTGCAGATGTTCAATCTACGCAAGATTTTTAGCTTGAAGTAAATCGATCTTGGTTGCATGTACTCCCACTATTCTAGGAAGTGTAAAACTAATAAAATGTATCTTTTAGTAAATAATAAGCAAAGCAAAAAATAAGAAAAAAGAGATGATGTCTTAAACAAACAAGATTTCGATTCTACAAGTGTAGACCTATAGGTTTCTAGTAGGAAATACTGTATAAAGTATTATGCTGCAAATCATTTTTATCTTTATATATATTTTGGCAAATCTGTTTGACAGATCCCAGCAGATGTAAAACAAACCGAAAAAGATATTCATGACGTCGCTGTTTAGCCGAAAAAATATTTCTGAGGTACTCGTCAAAATACGAATAATGATAATAAGCCATAAGCACTTCGGCGAAAAGACACAAAAAGAGCCATATAAACAGTTTGAATAGCGAGAGTCTCTTTGGCCTGCAGAGTGACTCAGACTTGACTCACTCTGAATAGTAGCAAACGGAATAGCAATAGTGATTTCTTTTTAACAAACCGATTGGGCGTTTGCAAAGGAAAGTTCGCAACCAACCCACGCAGCATCATCATCACCACTCGCACCTCGCATGCACACTTTGGCCGCGCCATACACATATAATAAAGATATCACCTGGAGTAGCAATAAAGAGGTGCACGAGGCGGTCTCCGCTCTCTGTTTGGATATTGGGCAGTGATCGATGGCGTCAGTGATAAGGTCTGGCTGTTGCGACATCCAATAACATTGCCATTATTGTTCGCCGATTGGAACTCGAACTCGGACCCAGGTCGGCTCTCTTCTGGAGCAGCGGCCGATCCGATTCGTTCCCGTTCTTCGCACTGTGCCAATGTGTCTTATCAGGCCCTGTCCGTGCGTCGTCGGCCATTCATGTCAACGATAATTACGCTGCTGCGACGACGACGACAATGTTGTTATTGGCTTTGTTTTATATTTTTTTGGTTGTCCTGGATGTGTCTCTGTCACTGTGCCTGTGCTCGATAGTGCGACAGCAAAGCGATTATCAGTTAGTCGGCCTGAGATTGTACTACATGCGTCCATTGCCCATTGCCCGTCCCAAAGATGGTACGCGGATTCTTGCTCACTTTTGCAGGCCCCAATTCGCGTCGATCGCACACCGATTAAGTCCAGTGAGTCACAGCCCGTGACACTGAACTTGTAAATACACTCACTCGTACACTCACTCGTACGGCGCGACTCAAGCTTTTAATCATTCGCAATGCATTTGTCATTTTATTCACAAGAAGATGTCCCCTTTTGGGGGGAATTCTGCAGATTCTCGCATATAAAAAATATTCCCTTAATAAACCCTAGATTAAATTTAATCGAAAACCCATTTTACACTTTAAGATTCCCTTATTGTAATATATACAATTTGCAAAGTTTTCCAAATATGTCACAAAATAAATGGAGACCCAGAAACTTGCATCACAATTCGATGTAGATTAGATTTCCTTCAAACAAAAATTGAAGTGGCAAACAAAAGCAAGAATTAAGGAAACATTTATTTAAAACTGGAAGCATGGCTTAACTTATCTGCAAATCGCAAGAGATAGTCCAAAGACCGAGGAGATTAATAATCACATATTCGCCGTGCATTATCTTTTAATAACACAGTATCCCCTTAATCACACTGGTTACTTATACGTTAATCGGCCGCTCATGTATATTTATAAACGTGTTTTGATATTGGGGAAATTTACGTTTATTTATTTATGAAACTAGCAAAATATATTGCTACCAATGCGTTATTAATCCTAATCTGTTCCAACTCACAACAAGTGGCCGGAAGCCGAAACATCTGTTGCAGGAAAATATCAAAAACATGCAAGAGATTATTAAAAATGGACTAAATAATCTGAAACAAAAGTCTGATAATACTCAAAATAGTTTGACAGTTTATTTATTTGTAATTTCGTAATTAACACTATCCCTTGTTATTATTTTTGCATCTTTAATGCAGACAAGTCACATTCTTTGTAATTCATACATATCTCAATGCCAGTAGTGTTATTAATATTAAAATGTATACTTTAAGTAAATAATTAGAATATCTGGTCCGCCTGAGACGCAAATCCGACGAAGCGGATTGGAATTGAAAGCGGGAACGGGAACGGGAACGGGAACAGGTCTCGAGCCTCGGGTTCCCAGCGATTGCGGCAAAGCCGCTGATAAGAAAACGATTAAAGATCGCAGAGGGATGATATACATACGTAGCAGATCACAGATCGCTGATCCAGGTGCTCCCGGTGGCTGCGTCGGCGGCGACGGCACCGGCAATGCACGTTTTGTGTGCGTGATCGGTCAACCCGGCAAGCTGACCAGGCAGTTTGTTTGGTTTTCCTGCTCTCGACCTTGGGCGAGCCAAATGGACCAGTTGTGTTTGAGATATGTGTGTGCTGCTGCTGCGATCGATGATAGCTTCTATCAGCCGATGATGACGCACGTGTGCACGATTAATCTGCCTGCTCCAAAGGGGCCAGTATAGAGTATAGACCCCGCTAGGACTGTTTACTGTTTGGGTGTTTAGTTTCTTTTTTTTCAAATATTTTTCTTTTTTGTTCAATTGCACTTGGGTTGCCTTCAATTTGCATGCCTTGTGCCCTCGATCATTCGAACTTGTGGACAAACACGTGAGGTTTTGAGGAGGTTGCCAGCGTTATGAGAGCTGCACTTTGCCTCGCAGCCCCCAATGTCAATTGCGATCCAGGAACCGGAGAAGCATCTTGGTGCTATTGTGCAATTGTCGCAGCGTAGCTTGGTTTTCAAGTCGCTGCCAATTCACAAGCACAGTGCAGCTTTCCTATATAGAGAACTTTGAAATACGGATTAATAGTAATTTCTTTTTCATATTTAGGTATTTTTAAATAAATTCTAGAGGAAAGGGTTTATGAAGTTGAATATATATTCGTAACATCAATTGGTCGGGTTTATATTGTTCTAAACATTCTAAAGATACTTCTTCTCCCTGAAATTGCTTATTTTGACAACCATAACAACTTTCTCAAACCAGTTGGACTTGTCAAGACTTGGTTCTGGGGATGCTGCCTTTGGATGAAGTTAGACTGTAGCTGCTGCGCAGTTTTGAAAACATTCGATTCCCACTTCCCTTTTCCGAAACTGAATTGAGGCACAAAAGTCCGTCGTCGTCGTTGTCGTCGACGTTACAGTTACATTCCGTGCCATTAACGCCAACCGACGACGACGACGCCGCTGCCTCTGAAGCCTCTGCTCTCCAAACTCAAAACGCGAAACGCTCTGCCGGCAACGTTCGGTGTTCTCAGACAGCGTCGCTAGTTTTTTCAGTATTTGAGCGTTCAGCGCTGTGTCTGCTTCACCTTTTATTCGCTCTGCTCGCCCGTTTGCCTGTGCTCCGGACTAGACCAGACCCAGTTCCAGTTCCACAGTCGAGTTGCCAGTCTCCGTCAGTCGGAGTCCCAGTTCCTGCAGGTAATAATTGCCACCCTATCATACCACAAGCTTTCCTCATCATACGCCACCAGTAATTGCTAACCATAAACCGTATAAACAGTCAAACTTCTCTAACCCAAACCAACCTAAACTAGTTTTTATTTGTGTCATAAAAGGAAGTATGTATATAAATAATCGATTCCATAACTCAAACATAAAGATAACATTTGATAAACTGAAGAATTGTTTAGATGTTTTGTAAACAACACTTGTGTATTGTGTTTTGCTAAGACTTCTAAGAGGCTTTCTGTCTTTGGAAGCTAGTATTTCCTTAATACTTCTGAGGACTAGCTGGTATTTCAAGATTTGCTCAAAATTCCATAGTGTTATCATTCAATGAACCAGCTTCGCTTTATCGGTCATTGGTGAAGTGAAAGCGGTTGGGGCTAACATCACAGAACCCAAGAGTAACTTACTCGTTGTTTTTAAGATCTCTTGCCATAATTTTTCGCAAAATAAAGGCTGTTCTTAGTACAAGAAAAATTTAAATATCACGAGAGATCAGCTTCTATTATATCATTTAAAATTTTTAATATCATTTTATGGTATTTCAATGAAACGAGTCAATCTAGCCATTCACGGAAAATGTTTTTGGAAATTCCGATCTTCAGGCTCTTTAAATTATCAAGATTTAAATGTTAATAGAGTAAACATATAAATATTTACATTTTCTTACTTGAAAAGAGAATGTTGTTTGCTTTGAAACCAAAAACCAATTACAAATAAAACAGTCCCGAGAAAAAATTTAGTTTCGATCCTTTTGATGATCTCAACACTCAAATAATGAGTTCCTTCTTACTATTTATTACCAAAAAACAAAAATGTATAAATTTGAGAACTTTGGAGTTGGGGAAGTGCAAGTTTCATACTTCGAGAATTGTTGAAAAGTGCGAATTGTCACCCTCTGAAACCTCTGTTCACAGTAAGGATATAGTTTATTCGTTGTTTGTTAAAACTTTGGCATTCTGAGCGATAATTGTTGACACTTTTTATGAAAAAAAAAAAAACAGTTTTTGTTAGTATTATGCATTTCCGTCGAAATTGTACAACCACTTTCCATAATTTATTTACTTAATTATGGTGGTAAATCTTGACAGATCTCGACAATAATATTTGTTTTTAAATTAGCATATCTTTTAACTCAATCCTGCTGTTATTTGAGCATTTATCTATCCAGTTACCCGCTGATGTTTGTGGGTTTTTTCTGCCTGCTTGACGACCGTGACCTTGTCGCAGATATGCTCGCCGCCACCTTCTTCGCCCCCTCTCTGAGTGTGTGCTTTTTGTTGTTGGGTTTTCTGCGATAAGGCAGCATTTTTGTACGCATGTAGTTTATGGTGCCGGTGCTGGAACTCGAACTGGAGTGAACAATGGTAACTTTCCATCGGGGCTCCCTTGCGGGTTGGTGACTTCGGACGATAATCGAATCCATTTCAGAAATACCCGGTACTCGACGCATAAATATTCCACTCGCTAATTAGCAGTCAAAAATCCATGTGCGCACCATAAATTAGTGTTTTGTTTTGTTTGTTTGTCTTTGCTTTGCCCTGTTCTCCTCCTTTCTCCTTTACGCTTTTATTGCAGAGCAGATATTAGCGACAGAGACAGAGCAACAGCGGGATTCCACGTATACCGTTATGACCTGAGCAACACCTGATTACCTGGGCAGCCTGACAACCCTGACGCCGAAGAAGAGCACCAAAAAGCAAAGACACCGAGGGGCTAACTATCGATATCGATAGAACGCACACACGCACTCACATATAGTCGACCGATCAGTCGATCGTCATCAGCTGTTTTTGCCTAGTTTCGTTTCGTTCTCATTTCGTTTCTGTTTTCGTTTATTATTTTTCGCTAATTTACTTGCCTCGCCTTCGTCTCGTCTCTCCTCCCACTCCTCCCTCTCTCTCTCGCTTGCTCGCTCGCTCGCTCTAGGTCTCCTCTGCCTATCTCTGTCTTAGAGCGTCGCCCACGCAGCACGCACGTTGTTGTGTTTCAGTCTCACTTTCATTTGTCTCCATTCCTATATTCCCCTATTCCGCTGCTGTTCGTTTGACCGTCAAGTGCAAAGAAGTCAAATATTAGCCATCCATCCGTCCACTGGTCCGCACACACTCACCCGTGTACCCGTGTATCTGTAGCTATATAAATTTGTATCTACACTCGGCTGTTTTATACATAGATATAGATTGTTCCGTAGGTAACATTCTCCTTTATTGTGACCCCAACCCGACGATCCCCCTCTCGCCTTCCACCACACGTGTGCGCTCGACCGCCACCTATTTATGAATCAGAAGACGAAGATTGTTGGAACGCATCTGCCAGCAGCCCCATCTTCATCTTCATCTTCATCCGCATCTTCATCTCCATCTCCATCATCCGCCTTCGCATCTCATTCAGCTTTGAAACCCAAGACAACAGCACATTTATGTAAAAATACTCGACTAATTTCATGTTTCGTCACAACAACAACAACGCCACAACAACAACAACAACAAACAGCAGCAGCAACAGCAACTCCAGGAGCAGCTGCTCATCTTCAGCAAGGAGATCCTTCAGCTGGTAGCAGCAACAATAACAATACTAGCACCAAAAATAAGAATCAAAATCCGAACCAGAAACAGGACGACAGCAGCAGCAGCAGCGGCGACAATCATAATAAGGACGACGAGGATCAAGTAGGAACATTGCCATTGCCATTCATACTTAGCAAGAAGACGCCCGCCGCCCTCTTCCTATCCCGTCCATCTTCCTCGTACACGGACCTCTGCACCTGCTGCAACAGCAGCAGCAGCAATTCCTCCGCCTCCTCCACAACCTCCTCATCCTCCTCGGCAGGCGCATCCGCATCCGCCGTTGCCAGGCAGCTAGCCCGCTCCGTGACCGCCACCAGCATCATGGATATGCCCTACAACACGTCGCCGTCGCTACGCGTGCGCACCACCTCGTTGAATCAACTAAAGAAAACCGCCGATCTGGCCATCGAGAATGAGCTGCATGTCTGCCCCTCGGTGATGTCCGAGGAGCTGCGCAAGCTGTTGCCGCCCACCTCGGAAACGGTGATGACCAAACCATTTCCCATTCGTGGCGAACGCACCATCGCCGACTGTACAACGCCCCATGTGATTGCCATGGTTGGGCTGCCGGCTCGCGGCAAGACCTTCATCTCGAAGAAGCTGGCCCGTTACCTTAACTGGATTGGGATTGCGACGCGTGTCTTCAATCTGGGCGAGTATAGGCGGCATGCGACCACCGCGTACAAGTCGCACGAGTTCTTCCGGGCCGACAACGAGGAGGCCATGGCCATTCGCAACAGGTGCGCCAATCAGGCTCTGCACGACTCCTGCGAGTGGCTGCTTAGCGGCCAGGGCAGCATTGCTGTCTTCGATGCCACCAACTCGACGCGCGATCGCCGCCAGTTGATCCATGACATCGTGGTGAAGCAGCACGGCTTTAGGCTGTTCTTCGTGGAATCCATTTGCGATGATCCGATGATTATTGAGCAGAATATACTGGAGGTGAAGGTCAGTTCGCCGGATTATCTTAACATGAACACGGAGCTGGTGGTGCGCGACTTTCTGCAGCGCATCGAGCACTATGAGGAGCGTTACCAGCCCATTGACGAGGTCACCGAGGCCCATCTTAGCTTCATGAAGGTCTACAATGCCGGCAAGAAGGTGGTTGTCTACAACAACGAGGGTCACGTGGAGTCCCGTATCGTCTACTACCTGATGAACATCCATATCACGCCGCGCACCATCTACCTGACGCGGCATGGAGAGAGCGAGCATAACCTGAGCGGGCTAATTGGCGGCGACTCGAACCTGAGCGCCCGTGGTCATCAATACGCTAATGCCTTGTCCACGTTCATTGCCCAGCAACAGATTGATGGTCTGCGGGTGTGGACATCGTGGATGAAGCGCGCCATCCAGACGGTGGCCGATGTAAAGGCGCCGCAGGAGCGCTGGAAGGCCCTCAACGAGATCGATGCCGGCCACTGTGAGGAGATGACCTACGAGCAGATTAAGGAGCGCTTCCCCGAGGAGTTCAAGGCGCGCGACGTCAACAAGTTTGCCTACCGCTATCCGCGCGGCGAAAGTTACGAGGATCTGGTGGCCCGCCTGGAGCCGGTCATCATGGAGCTAGAGCGACAGGGCAACGTTCTGGTCGTCTCCCATCAAGCGGTCCTGCGCTGTCTCTTTGCCTACTTCCTGGACAAGTCCGCGGATGAGCTGCCGTACCTGTACGTGCCGCTGCACACGGTCATCAAGCTGACGCCCGTGGCCTATGGCTGCAAGGTGGAGCACATAAAGCTGCCCATTGATGCTGTGGATACGCACCGACCGAAACCCAAGATACCCGGCGATGTGAGTGAGCCAGGACTGGACGGACTCAGCGGCGAGCTGGTGGCGCCCGATGGCGTCGGCAAGGTGCTCATTGTGGGCGACGATGTGGCGACGGCCACGAACGGCAATGGCGGGCGCGTCGACGCCCAGGCGCATCAATGACGGCGTCGCCGGCCTCCCCAGTACCCGACCCCGAAATCCAAGACACTTTAAGCATGTGGAACCTACTTCTCCTCCTCCGAACCCGCGCACACAGATCCCCACGAATTCTACTTCCCCCGACCCATCGCATCCAGACATTCTCGCATCCCGATTGAAGCGGACTTGGAAGCGCTGCTGCTGGGCAACTCTGCTCCCGCACCCGCCTCACTACTTAACTTAACTTAATAATAATATTGGTTCGAAGTCCAGTCGAGGGCTCTCTTTATTTAAGTTTCGGGCTGCGACACGAAATTGTGATTGATCTATTGAGCTGTTTTATTATGTACTTTTACGAAAAGAAAAAAACAAAAACAAAAAGAAAAACGAAACCATTTTTTAACATTTACTAGAAGGACATGGTCTGAATCGAATCAGGAGATGCCGAACTGTATACTTAAATTTACAAAGCATATATTGTATGTGTGTTGTTTACACTTGCCAGGAAGCAAGCTATGTAGCTTAACTATGTTGGATGTGATGATAATGATGACGATGACGATGAGTTTCACTTAATCTTTTACCCGTAGCCATAGCTATGTACTTACCCCCAAAAATGTACGAATATATATATATTGCTATTCACTGTACATCCAAATGTGTCTTTTTTTATCTTTGCATCTCTCGTTGTCTATACATGTATATTTGAATACCAGTTTTGCGCAATTTTTGTTTCCAAACGAGAGGATAAACTCACGAATTCCATTTGCCAACTCGGTGTACGCTGTAAAACCCCAACACGTAATATGTATGTACTATATCATCTGCCCGACGCACTATATAGTGTATAGCCATAGCCTCTGTCAGTACGTAAATGTATATGTGCGACAAATATTGTAATGACATACAAGATACTTATAAAATAATCAAGAATAAAATAAAATATGATTTATCAACCACATGGTTTATATTCTGTTTTATTTAACAACAAACATTTGTACAGAGGCTGCTGCAGAAACCTTAAAGGAATATTAAACTTAAAAGGCTTTTGGGCTCTAAAATATTTCATAGCATATTTTTTTAAATTAGAGCTGGAAATTAAATCGATTCTAAAATCGATTAATCTATTTTTTTTCATCAAAATTAATTTTCCGAATCGATTTAATCGATATATTTTTTTAAATTAGAGCTGGTGCTGCAGGAACCTCAATGGAATTATACATTTAAAAGGCTTTTGGGTTTTAAAATATTTTATTGTATATTTTTTTAAATTAGAGCTGGACATTAAATGGATGCTAAAAT
>JAEIIJ010006570.1:0-11349 GCA_018904815.1 Drosophila ogumai
TTAACGGGGAATTTGCAAAAAAAAAAAAAGAGACGAAAAAGTCCACAAGAGTGATGAACAATCGATATGGAAATTAGACAAAAAAGAAAGAGAGGAGAATGAGTGGAATCGGAACTGGGTGTTAAGCGGTTTTAATGATCTAATAAGATCAGTGATTCCTATAAAAATGATTATAAATTAAAGTCCCAAAGAAACAACTTAAAGTTACTTAAAACATACTTTATTCAGTTATTTATTCTCATTTACTCAGCTTTATTCAAGCAACGTAAAATGAAGCTGTCTGTCATCAATTATCTGAATTATTTCCGCATGCAACTGTGAAACAACAAAGTCCAAGAGCTAAATAAATAAATAATGAAAATTGAAATTATTTTTTTACGTTTCGGCCAAGACAAAGAATGAACAAAGAGCGAAGCGAAATTCCCTCAAAAGCATTTCAGCTGTCAAAAGCCTGTCAGACTGACGAATTGCTCGACCGTTTTGTCTTTTATTTGGCTCCGTCGGCTTTTCTGTGTGTTTCTGTTACTGTTTTGTACTCTGTCTTTCATCAAAAGTGCAACTAAACTGGCCAAAAGAGTTGCCCTTTTTGCCCAGACAAAACAAAAAACACAAATTACGCAAAGTCTAAAAATAAAGACTATACGAAATTAACCGTTAAGTTGTGTAATTTCACCCAAAATGCTAACGGCAAATCATAATATTTTTTGTTGTGTTTTAACAAGTCATTCCGTTTTATTAAGAGCTTGGAGGATTTTTCATCCAGTTCTCTGTTATGAGTAAGTAAAAAAACAAAAGACTCAGGCACCGAACTTGTTAAAATGGGCCCATGAAAGTTGTAAAACCAAAAATAAAGAACCAAATCACTGTGACTCAATAGGGGGGACCCTCAACTGGGTCGACGGGGAAATTTCATGACAAGACGCAAAACAAAATCACATTTTATTTGTCTCTGTTGTTGGATGATTTCCAGTTTCCAGCTTTAATTAGCATATTGATGCGAGCCGGGGCAAACTTTTTGCCCCCAGTTCTGTCTGACGCCCCCACGCCAATGAGCTGAGCTGCTTTTCGCTGCTGCCGATCAGCCGAGTATAAAGCTAAAAAAAAATTAACTTTAATTTTTAACCTGGGTGTCTGTGAGTCTGTCTGTGAGTGACCATCAGTTGGACTCTTTGGGAAACTGGTTTCCACCAACCAGCCAGATGTGATTCCAGCGACTCCGGATGACGTTCGGTGCCAGAAGGCACACATCGCGCAGGCGGGGATGCAGCTAAAAGCCGAAGATCTAAAGCTAAACATGGTATTATAAAGTGGAACGCCTTCAAAGTCAAGTTCAATGACGTACTCATCGTGGCATCAAGTACTGAAAATATCAGAAAAGGTCCGAGCGATAAGATAAGTTGTTGTACAAGCGGCCCAACCATTCACATATATGGCAATGACAGAGCAAACAAAACACGCCGAAGCCAAGCCAAGTTAGGCATAAAGAGCAACAGCAACTACAACAGCAAATAGCGACTTGTTAAATAATTTATGTGATAAGGCTGATTGCGAATCGTGTTCAATTTGCATATCTAATAGGCCATAAACTGCTTCTGTTGCATGAAATTAGTCAAACAAAAAGACGCCAGAATTCCGGTGGGGCTCTACACTTTCCCCTCTCATTGTGTTTAGAGTACTTGTTGTTTCCCAAAAGAACTCTCCGGTTTGCTTTTATTTTTATCTGCTTTTCTCATATTATTGCTGTCACGCCTGGCAAATCTTTCTTCTTTTTTTTTTGTGACTTTCTTCCGGCAGCCTCGAAATAAGTACTTCATGCTACTCCTTACCCTGCATATAATTACGGTCACAAGAGCAATGCCATTCTACTGCCAAAGTACTGTTCGCTTTTGCTTTCTACGGCGCCCATTGTGAGTGTATTGACAGAGAAAAGCGGCCCCGAAGAATGTGTCATAAAGTGGTGCAAAATAAAGTGAACTGAAATCGAGAGAAATGTCAGAGATTTCTCACAGCAGTAGCTACAAATTGTATCTGTATCTGGTGGCAGCTGCTGCCAGCTGTTTGTGGGTGAAAGTTGTCTTGTCTTTGCGGTGTTTCGTGGGTGCTATAGATATATATACTTGGACATATAATTTTCAGTAATGACATTGAAAAGGCACAATTGAGGAATGAAAGTTCTGCTTATGGTAAAAGCAAGGCATGTAGTTTCTTAACTTATTAGAAATTGTATTTTTTATTTAATGGGAATGTATATTAAGTTATAGCAATATCACGCTATATATTGTAATAAATGAAAATTATAGATACATTTATTTATTTGTTATTATCGTTGAAATATCAAAAAACATTTTTGATTTAAGACAATTTGTGTACATAACTTCTCTTCTATATTTATTTCCTGCAATGTTAATTTTAACTGATATAGAAAATGGTCCCATATATCTATGGGTATATATATATTTATTTTACATATTTAGCAATATTGGTATTTCTAAAATATTATACAGTGTAGATATATACATATTTTTCGGTATTCCCAATACTTCTATTAACTTATACTCAACATTAAAAGCCTTTAGATTTTTAATAAAAGTGTTTTACATGTATTTCATGCAAAGCGGTTCAAGTTATTTATTTAAGAGTACCCACCAAGCAGCAATCCTAAATTTTATTTACCACTGAAAATATACTTCCTATTCCAAAAGAAACTATATTAATCGCACTCTGATTATTCCTTCATTAATTCTGATATCCGTGGGTGTTCCGCCAGCGGGAGTCTTTCACCTTGTTCAATGCCATTTATGTAAATGAAAGCTCCATCCATCTTAATCGGCGAACAAAATTCGCACACCACCCATGTCAATTTATCGCGGCATCGCCAACTTCACATGCAAATTTTCAACTCTTTCATTGTTTCCTCTTTCTTTCGGCATCTATGGCAACAGTTTGCATGTTTTTCTTTACCTTCTCTTGCCAAAAAATCGAAGCCAATTAATGCCGCACACAAAAGACGACGACGAAGGCGACAAATGCGCGCGCTCAGAGCTTGTTCGAGGTGTTCAAGGCTAGAGATTAGCCAGCGACAAGAAATGAGCGACAAGCAGCACAAATCAATCAGCAAATAGCGCCAAATTATTATGTAAATCATAATTTCTTACTGCCGCAAAAAACAAAAGTAAAAGTGTTAAACAATGTTGAAATTATGCCTCAGCGCAGAGCCATGAAAAATTCCGCAAAAATGAAAAAAACCAAAGTTAACAGCTCGTATTTCACTTAAGCATAAAAAATATATATACAATAAAGTGAGCCGCAGGCCGTGAGGCCACACAGACGTTACCCTTGTAGGCGTCGCTTGTAATTAACTTTAAGCCCTTCAGCGACTCCCTTTCCCCGAAATATAATAGCCCATTCCCTGGTCTCCTGTGCGGTAACCTCTTTCCTGTCGTCGTTTTTCTTTCGTTACGCTTCATTTAATATGCAGTTTCTGATTTGGTTTCGCTTTTTCCCTCTTTTCGCTTTGTTTGGCTCATTTATTTTGTCACATTGGAGCTGGCAGTGCACGTGGGAGTGAGAAAAAGAAGGGCGGTCCGGGGGACCTATACATATGCGATTTGCGGTTTGATTTTTCAAGTCTGATAAACCCTGGATGTTGGCTTTATTTATTGGCTTGTTTCACTTTCGGGGCGAACCGCCGCTGTGAGGGCGGCTAGTTGCAAATGTGGACTGACAATTGCAGGCGCCGCCACATGCAACTCAATTTATTTGGTTTCGAGGAACACAGTTTATGCGAGGAACTCAAGTCTAGGGAGTTGTATATCAGTGACTCATGTTTCAGGCATTGTATAATCTATCTAAAATTTCACCAAGAAATGTAATAGATATTTTCCTTCTATTCAAACAAAACAAACAAAGCTTCTGTGGTAAACTTGCTAATTAATCAGATAAATATTGTTTTTTGGCCAATAAAATGTCAGTGCAAGTGTTAAAACTAACAGCATAAATCAACAAACAAAAATCAGACAAGTCTCGCTGAAAACTTTCCCAAAATTAGCTGGGGGAAAAGATGGTTACACAAGATGGCGATAAAATGGCACATTACGCATACGCAGCGTATGCATATTACGCATACGCACTGCCAGAGTGCAGCTAGCGGAAAATTGATACCATGGCAACATCTGCTTGTGAGCGCTTCAGCAGGAAATCATAAAATTACAATTTTCATTGGACGGAACAAGTATATCTATCATTATGCCTATATAACCATACTCTGTACAACAACAATTACCTGTTCCGTGGGCAGAGTGTGAATGGCTTAGAGGCTGGAACCTGTCTCTCTCTCCCTCGGCATAGCAATTATGTAATTTTGCAAATAGATAGAAAGAGCAGTACTATAAATTACAAATCATATTTTCTATATCTTTCTATTCTTCACAAATGTCAACACTATTACCGTCAATTGGCTCATTTGCCTAATTAAGTAGAAGTGTGTGCCGTCTATGGCAAAGGCAAGTGCGGGTGCTGCTGATTAGTCCCGACTCGTTACAATATTCCAACGACTATATAATTAACCGATTTGCGCATTTGTCTCTCACACGGAAGTCAAACAAAGAAACCAAGATCACTCTTTCTTGCGTGTGTGACTAATAACGGCTGCTAAACGGCAGCCAAGATCAGCATCGAATTAACAAATCTAAAAAATATATGTATATTAAAAATGAATTATTTTCCAAGCCACATTCAATCATAGAGAACGAGAACTTAAGTACCAAAACCCGGCCCAAGTATAAAATGACGGAAGCCAGCCCCGATTGTGGTTTCTTTCATATGTAGATAGATATATTTATGGTTAAATATATCAATAGACACATAGAGGCGTTGCTGCTTAATTGTTGTGGTAATCAACATTTTTTTCATGTGCCCATAATTGAATTGTAGCAACGCAAAAAAGAATATGATTGTTTCTGTTGAAAAGCCAAGCCAAACATCAAATCCAGATTGAGATACACACACAAGTCATGAGGTTAAAGATTAATGTTGAAAGGAAAAGGTAGATAAACAATTATAACAGAGCCAGAATCAAAGAAAATAATATATGGCAAAACAAGAAGGGAGGAAATATCTAATTGAAAAAAAAGTTCGAAAGGTAACCACAAATAATTAAGCATCACAAACAGTTCAATGAATTGTGACAAGAGATTTAAGTAAGCTTAAACAATTTAAATATTTAAAAAAACTCGTTCTTTACCTCTCTTTAATATTTTGTAAGGCCGAGTTTACGTAAAAATAAAACTCACAATTTATCGTTGTGCCAACTTTTCTGTTCACACTTGCTGTCCAAGTCCATGTCTTGTGTGTATCGCGGAGCGTGCTGCTTCTGTTTTGGTGTCGCACAAATCAAATTCAAATTAGAACACACGAAAACACGCGAATGCGAGCCAATTATGCAAATTTCTTAACTGTCTGTCAGTCTGTCCCATGGTCTGTCTCTGAAATAACAAGAACGATTTGCATATCGGTCAATTGTTGCACGATTTTCGTGGTCTGCGCACGCGTTGCAATTTCACAAAAAGTTCACACTTCTGCTGAACTTATTTACCTGAAATATGGTATCTCCAATGAAATATACCATATATTTTGGGTATATAAATAGTCAACTGTGTGTGTTTTCCCCAGGCCCACGCATTTATGTACTATTTTTAAACAAATGGCAAATCAATCAAGCTGTGGGGGTTGAAAAAATGTAACGTAAAACCAAGATGAGGGATTAACCTACATCCGAACACACTCGAAATGCTTCAAAAATAAACAAGCTCAAATTTGATGGCGAATTACGCATCGATGGGATATGTAAATAACTGGAATTGAACCGCAAAAACCTCCTCAGAAAAAATGACTTTCGTTTTGGACAATTATTGTTACAGAAATAACTGTTGTAGGTATTTCCTTACTGCGGTTGGGTGACAGTCAAACAGTACAAAAAAAATAATAATAATTGCACTGACCTTCATCGTCGCTTGGCTGTTGTTATGGTGAATAAGGTCCGCTTTAAAGCCACCAAGTAGACTTGAACGACTCAAGTTGAAAATTGTGTTTTTGTGGTTAGTTTTCCGAGTGGCCGCAACTGGAGAAAAATCTGGTAAAAGTACTTTTAGGTTTAGGTTTTGGGTGATAAAATTCTACCTTAATTAAATTATTATAATAGACCATTAATTATATTGAAAATTAACTGAAAATGGTTAAAAAATCTATTTTCCAAACGCCCAAACAAAAGACTTAGGCAACGAACTTTTGCAAATATTTTATAAGCTTACTATAACTGGTTCAAAACATTAGCTCATAGAATGCTTTAAAATAAAGAGTATTGAAGAAATAAGAATCTTAAATTACAACTAAATTGAGCAATAAAAGCTTCCAAAATTGCTCAACAAAATTTATACTTCAACTTCCCCCACATATGCAATCAGAAAACTTAAGCAACAAGCTCTGTCGCCTCATTATTTAAATTCCCTCCTCCAGGCTATAATGCATTCAATTTGTTTTTATTTTTTTTCAAAATCAGCATAACCTTTTGGCCACAATCACTGAAAAAGTATAAATCAAGCGATAGGTTGGCATAAATAAATTGGCAATGCTCACCCTCCACTGCCTGCGCAGTGCCCTCTACCATGTCATTAAATTTATACCATCGCTTAATTACACTAAATTACGGCTAATTAATTTTTAATTAACGCAATCAACTAGCGCACACACTGTGATGTGTAAAAGAAAAATAAAAAACAAAGTCACAGGCACAGACAAAACCGGCAAAACGTGTCCAAAATACAAATCCAATTTGTGAATGTGGAGTAAGTCTGCGTGCCGAGGAAATAAAGAGTGCACCAACAAATCTCGAGCCACTTTTATTTCTAGCCAAAGTGCTAAAATACTCAGCCAAAGCCAAAACCGAAACTAAAAACCAAAAACCAAAAACTGGTGCAAGTTCAACGGGGAAAACGGGTTTCCACCGGCTGCTGCTCTCCTCGCATATGAGGAAGTTAATGCCTGAGCAGCTCGGCCAACCAAAGCCAACCGAAGCTGTGGAAAACTTAGTAACAGTTACTATTTAGCGGTCGGCCGCAGCCGCATAAAATATTCAGCAAAATTGCTTTTCTCCGCGGCTCCAGCACCGTGGGCGTCGATCAGGGGGGTGTGTATTGCATCCGCTGGTCTGCTTTCGACTTGGGTCTCTTCGGGTCTCCCGGTTTGTGCTAAATTCATTTTTTAGTGCTGTCTTTTTCCGTTTTATTTTTCCCGAGCCGCAAGACACTGGCATTTCAGTGTTAATGTCGACCGGCACTTATTTGGACAGCTATAATGGGTGCAACAGTGGGTCGAAAGGCATTCTTTGGTTTAAAACAATTGGGTCCTAGTTGGCAAAAAATTTTACCAATAAACTAATTAGGCTTTTATTTATTTTCATTTTAAATTAGTTTTTATAATACAGACACAACCATTGCCTCATCAAAGATCAATATAGTTTTGTAAAATTCATAAATCTTATGCTGACTTTTTTCCAATCATTAATTTGGACTAATAACTCTTCGAGTTTTTAACCTCTAAACCAAAGACCAACCACTGTGCCCCGAAATAAATGAAGTGCTTGCATAACTCTGACAATTACAAATGATGTTTCTGACATATGACGACAAGCGCCAAATAAAACAAAAAATAAACACGCATTGAAGAAGCAAAGTTTCGGACGACTACCTGAAATAATAGCGAAACAGCAGATTAAATTAAATTAAACTAAAAAAAAACATAAGAGGAACATGTGGACACAGCACATGTGTCGGGGTTCTGAGGCGGAAATAGACTGTGACATCCGCTGACAATCAAAGAATCCGAGACTCTCTGCTCCCCAGTCTCCCAGTCATCGTCTCATATCCGCTGGACGTTGGCCGCAAATTTAATTAGAAATCCGCACGTTGGCTTCGGCTTCGGCTTGGGAGCGACTTCAAAGCCAGTTCAAAGCACTTTTGCTTCCGCCACGCATCAGCAAAAATATACCAGGCCTAGGCAAACATATATATACTATATATTTTCTTTCACACTTTGCAACATAATTAACTAACGAAATTTCTTTCAACTCTGCTCTTGTCATTCCAGGCCAGCACAGCTCAGCTCAGCACACAGAAAAGCATACGGGGAAGTCGTCTCAAATTAGACCGTGAAAGCCACGGGGCAAATAACCAGCATAGCGTAGAGGGGATAGGAAAAGCCGAGGAAATTATACTAGGGGGTGTGGTGTCCGAGGAGGCGCACACAGTAGCGGACTCTAGAATAGCTAGAAAATTATTATTATGATAATAAATTAAAGTTGCCATTAATTTAGCCAAAACGAAACGCGAACGCGAAGGCGAACGGAGCGAAGCGGAGCGGGGCCTGGGAAGGCAGCACCCGTAGACGGTAGCATAATAACAATAAATAATAATTTGAAATAGGCGAGCAGCCGGCAGCAGAAGAAGAAGTGCAGCCTCCCGATCTTGGAGAGAGACAGTCGAGAGGCGGAGAAAACGAAGCGAAGCAGCTCGAGTGCATCGAGCGTGCAAATTAAAAGCGCACACCAGTAGCTCCAGCAGCTGCAGCTCCCCAGCCCAACATGGAAGTGGCCACAACAAACAATCACAGTCAGAGCCATCACCATCATCATCATCATCATCATCATCTGCAGGCGGCAAACAGAGGAGGAGCAGGGGGAGGAGGCGGAGGCACCACTGGAAGTGGCTCCAGATCCCCCTTCCAGCGCGAGGTGCGTGAATGGCAACGCATCGATCCCAATACCGGAGCCCTCTTCAGCGGACGCCTCGAGGCAGACCGCTGGGTAAATGGACCGCTGAACAGCTACGGCAAGGTGAGTAGCGTCCTCTTATAAAGATGGTAGCGTGAGGAATAAAGGAGATACATTCCCATAAATTATCTCCCATCTACTATGTTTAAATTGGAACAGGAACATAAGTGTATCTTTATATTTTATACATTTCCCTTGTCTGAAAAACAGTAGTCATTCGTGAACTCACGACTTCCGCACACATCGCTAAGATACAGAGCCCCAAACCACAAAGCGATTACTTTTGGCTCTGATTGATGGAAGCTGTGGCTCCATCCATTGCTTAGCCCGGGTCTAGACCTAATTGCTGGGCTCTGTGTTTGTCCATCGTATTTTAAATGAAATTGAAAGGTCCGCCGGAGAAGTCTGGACTCTCTAAATGGGAAGGCGTTCACTATTTTAGTGGAGGCTGCGGCAAATTGTGCCTTGATTACTAGTTTCGGTTTCCTTGCTCTCTGATTTTAATCAGTTAATAGTTTATTTAGTTGAATAGCCAGGATTAGCTCTATGAGTTGGCACAAAAAAATAAACAGAAGTTGGGCGATTAACCTGGAAGAAATCTAAAAATAATCTAGAAATAACTTGTTCACTTAACCGAACAGTTTAGTGAAATTAAAAACAACTCTTAGGCACTTGAACAAAGCTTTTAAATAGTTGAACTGCTATTAAATCCAACATAAATTCTTAAGATGAAACGCCAAAGTCGTGGCTTGTAATAATTTGGCCAAAACGGAACGCCAACTACGCATTGCCAACTTAATGGCTTGAGAACTCGGCTTGCTGGTTACCGAATGCCAGTTGCGATGGCTTTGTGTGTCAGGCAAGCAGCTTCTCTCACGGACACGGAACGAGATATGTGTGTTGACCGCTTTTACTCAACCATAATTAACAGGTCACACGCACACACTCTCGAGGAGCCAGTGATTGTGATAAGTTGGTTGCGAGTCCGAATTGCTGCTTGGCCACAAATTAAAGGAGAAAAAAATTAATAAAAACAAAAACAAAAAAAATGAATATAAGAAAAGTTTCAACGCAGTTGCACACGCTGTGCCACTTACCAATCAATTTCCTAGCGGAGAGATTTCGGTTATAGCCGAACGATTCGTTTCCATTGTGATATATCACTTCTCGCGCTTTGGGCGCTTCGGGGCTTGCCTTTAATTAATTCGAGCTCTTCCCCAGATTTCACTTGTCTTTGAGCCATGGATTGCTCTAGAATTTGTCGGTTAATTATAACTGCTTTCGGCGAGATGGTAAAATCAGCACTCCAGGGCCCGTCGTTAATTTTATGCTTGTTCATCCACCGGCTGGCAGCCGTCATCGTCAGCATCTGCCTGCCCCATCACGAGTGTGTGGTGTGGTCAAGTCGCGAGTTCGCGCCTCAAGTGCCACGGCCCAGAACCAAAAACCAAATAGAATCTCGATCTTGGCTTAGTTCGTGGCCAACTGAAATAGCACCACATACTTGGCCAGATCTGGACTACGAGATACTCCAGCTACTCGGCGCTATACTCACCCGGAACGTCCATCAAATGCAATGACATCATTGCCTTGGTATTGGCGGCACTCGAACTGAAGAGATTGATCCAAATAATTAAGTGATTTTTTATTTCGCTGAACGCTGATCGGCTTATGAAACAACAGAATATCCTATTGCCCGATTTTGATGATATCATGTGATGAAATATTTGTAGAGTATTGACCTTAGGTTTTTCTTTTTTATAATTTAGGGTACAAGGAATATTTAATAGCTGAATTGTTTGTAAGATTAAAAGCTAGCGTTAGTCTGGATATAACTTATTTAACTGATTACAAACTATTTTTTGACTGGAATTTCTTTCAAAAATATCATTATGACCGACTTGGGTTCAGCTAAAAGTTAACATTTGAAATGCGTTCCTTCCTGGAGCTAAATTCGAGTTCATTTAATGACCGCACTCAATTGGCGGCTGTTACATTCACCCGATCAGTATGGATATGCCCTTTTTAAGTCATACTTTTATGGCTGCAGGGTATTCAGCGGAGAAACCTGAGAAAAATACCACCGAAAGTTGTTTCATTCCGCTGACTTTGTATCTTATCGCGATTGAACTTTGTTGCCACCGCAGCTGACGATGCTGGGAGACAGAGAGCCTCCTGGCCAAAAGATGAAAGCGTCGTGGCAGGGTCGGGGTGCACTAGGCAAGCCATCGATACCATCGACGGGCAGTGATCAGTCGAAAGAATACACCAGGTCCTAGTCAGTGATGGGAAAAATGTAAGAGCTGAGACAGAATGCTATGAAAATATTTGCTTAATCAGTGGTATCAAGAAAATTTATTCAGACTAATTTAAAAGTGTTAAAATTTAATTAGAAAACTTAGACTGCAAATTATTAAATTTCAATTGGCAATTAATTTTGTAATATATTCTCTGAAAGCATTCTCTTTCTAGATTTTTATACCCTTGCAGGGTATTATAATTTCAGTCAGAAGTTTGCAACGCAG
>JAEIIJ010006583.1:0-13371 GCA_018904815.1 Drosophila ogumai
AACGTTAAAAATAAGATTATATATAATATATTTCTTCCCATCAATATTATTCCTAGTAAATCACTCTTCCACCCCACTGTACCATCCCAGACCAAGTTCAGTGCTATCAAGTTCTTCCCACCTCATCCTCATGCCCATGTTCAACCTTATCCCCATCCACTCGAAACATCCTGAATTGCAATTTCAGTCTGGCTGGCTGTTGATCTTATATCTCGACCACGAAACTGGGACTTGGACTGCTGACCGAAAAGGAGGAGGAGGAGGCATGGCTGGATGGATGGATGTTCCTGCTCGATTCAGCTTGATTCCGAACAAATTACAATTCATTCTGGTTTTCAGTTTCATTACAAATGCAAAAATGCAAAATGGCAAGCCGGCCATTATCTCGCTGTCTGCGGATGCCGTGGCACGGCCTGGGATGCGATGCGATGGAATGGGATGGGATGGGATGTCTGTCTGTTGATCGATGATCGCTGTGCCCGCCGATGATCAAGTTTTGTGTATCGTTTGAGGCGTACATGCGTAAGTGCCCCTGATCCCCTCGGCACCGCGTCCCCTCGGCACCCCTGAGAAACCCTCGTCCCGAAGCAGTTGCATTCACAGATCGGGGCCAATGCATTTGAATTTGTCTGGCCGGCAGCCAAATCGATCGACAACCAATCAGCCCCAGTCCAGTTCGGTCAGCCATCATGCCAGTTAGCCAACTTACACTGAGAGGATATTAGTACAAAAGTAAACAGGATTGCAGGAAAATGATAATAAGAATGAAAATCACGGTAAAGGTAGGTCTCTTTTAATTTTAAATGAAATTAATTAAATGCACTATCCAAAGTATTGTAAATTTGTTTCTAAGATTCAAAAGCTTTAGCTTTCTGTATGCTTCCTTTTAATATACAAAAACCGTTTTCCACTCCTTAAATTGGTATATGAAGTCATTTAAACTTTATCAAAGAAAAATCTCAGTGGCCAATTTATATCTTTAATATATTTAATAAATTATTAGCACAACAATTTCTATAATTTTGTATGTATTTACTGCAAGATGTAATTGTGGATCGAATGTTGATAAATTATAGAACTTAAAGTGGATATTATAAGGTATACATCGGAATTCTTTCATATGCAAACCGATGGCATTTTGCTGGCCAAAATGAAGTCCATAAAGAGGTACATTTGGGACACCAATATATCGAATATATAATATAGTTAAATTTATTTTTTAAAGCAACATTTTAACCTTAAACTTCTTAAAGAATTTTTGATCAGTGTCCCTTTGGGTTGCTGCTTCTGCTGCTGGCAGTGGCAAACATTTCATTTTTCACGATCCACGAACCGTCTCTCTCTCGTATTCCCAAGAGCTAAATCAATAAATTACGTGACAGGCATGCAGAAAACCTGATGCCTCCAACTTTGCTTTAGCTTTAGCTTCGAGTCCACTTCTTGATCGCCGTTTGCGTTTTGCTTCGTTTTGATTGAATCAATCAAAAACTTGTGCATTTATATGAAAAATATTAAGAAGTTGAAGACGATCAGCAGAATGAAGCGGGAATACCCTGAAGTGAGTGAATAAATTAATGATAAATTTAAGACACAACCTTTATAATAAATCGAAAATTAAATGCTAAAAGCCTGAGGGAAGAAAATAAGGATATTGATTTATCTAATTAAAAAAAAATTGATTAAAAAATCTTTAAAAATATAAATAAAGTACGCAGGGTGGCAGAAGGTATTTTTGAATATAAGAAGAAATATACAGATATTTTAAAAATAAATATAGAATATAAAGAAAATAGTTAATTTTTTTAATATATTTTCTTTTGTAAATGTAGTAAATCTTCTTTGAGATAGTGTATATAAAAAAATATGCCGGTGAGCATGAAGCTTGCATATATCGTTTGCAGATCTTCTGGCGCTGCCATAACATAAATTATTATTATATCTTGCCCAATGGCCGCTCTGGCAGATATATGTATTTTAAGTTCTCCATTTACCATCCGCTGGCCCCTTTTTGCAGCGTTTTCGCATTAAATTTGATTGGTTTTCATTTGTTGCGAGCAGGAAATGCTCAATAAAGTTCTTAACTCGGTTTAATTAACTTTGACAAATTGAACTCGGTGGAAAATGTTTTTCCTCAGCAAAATAATCGAATTAAAAGCCGAAGCAGCAAAAGTCATTGCCAAGGAGCGACATCCCCTCAATTAGTAATAAATAATTTGAGTTGGTTGAGAAAGTTTTCCTCAAGCTAAGCGATGCATAATCCATGAAAGGGCGCCAGCAAAGTTCGGGAAGCCAAGAACTCGACTCTCGTCTCCGAAAAGCCAAAAACTGGAAGCCAAACGGGTGCAGGCCATGGCCAATCTCCACTCTACCACTCTTTCTATTAATGCCGCTCCATTGTGCGGCAAAGTCTTCATTGATTTGGATTTCTTGTACCGAGGAAAATCGCCTTAGGCCGAAACTTTCGCCCAACCACAGGAGTATTGGCCAGGACAGGACAGCTCAGGAGTACGTAGCATTTCCCGGGACAAGGCGGACAGGCAAATAAATGGTCATAATCCCGGCCAGACAAAGGCTACTGTTCCTGCTCCTGCTCCACCTTAACCCATAACTCATGTCTGGGGCAATGGGGGTGTATCTCGAGTCTTTTATGCGTTTCATACATTTGATTTATTCCACATGCAAATTGCGGTATACAAAAATTAAGTCGTTGGAAATGTTTTATTCCGAGAAACGTTTTGCGTCGTCTCTCCCAAAGCAACTAAATAATAATTCGCCTCAAATTCGAATGCGCACGTTTCACAAAAGAATAAGGCGTACAAAAAAGGCATAACATGGCCCAAGGCGCCCCAAGTTGGTAGTCTTATCAAGGGGAAAGGGGGTTAAATTCACCCCTTTCCAAGGCCCGGGGCACAACCCGCTCTTACAAATAAATGCATGAAATTGAATACCAGAAACCCAGAACATTTTTGACAGAGAAACTGAGAAGGTCTCCATCACCATCTCTATTTGGCATTGTAGTTGCTACCTTCCATGGCTCGGCTCGGTGTTCTGTTTATTTATGTGTTTGCGCCTATTTATTTATTTTAATTAAAAGGGGCACGTGTTGCTGTTTTCGTGTTTTCTTTTTGCCACGGCAACATTGCGCCCCGGAGAAATTGAGATTGCCGATGGAAAAGGCAGAAACGGGGCAGGGGCGTCGTGAGGTGTGGTCTCTTCTTTTTTTTTTTTTGTGGGAGGTAGAAGGGGTGGGAACGGGTTGTGGCAAGTGCAATCGAAAACTGTATCAATGACAACCCTGAGAATTTTTCTGAAATTTAATAAGCTCTTTGGGGGAGATAAATTTTAGGTTAAAGAAATTCTTACAAATATATTAATATAATATAAATATAATTATAAATCGGATCAAACATTTCCCAATGAAAAGTTATATCCGCTTTCTATTTTAATATTATCTGAATAATCTCTTAATTATTTCGATTCTTTCACAGCCTAGAAACAAAATAATTAAACAAATAAAGAGACACAAAGCAGTCTCCACCCCACAGGACGTCATTTAATAAAGTGACGACATTGTTTTCCATTGCACAGCTTTTCCAAAGGTCACCTAACCACCCCTTATTTTCATTGCACATTCAATCGAATAGGTGACTTCCATTAAACGACTGCAAATGAACATCAAACGAGTGTCAAAACAAACAGAACCGTTGGCCAGATCCTTGGGCGTGGATAATTTAACTGACTAAGCCGAGAAGAAATGGCCAGCGAATAGTAATAAACAAGGGGCAACAATCAGAGCAACTAATTAAATGCCACAACCCCCGCGGAAAACACAGACGAAGTCAAAGTTTCCCGACTCGTTTTCATTACGAGTTAATTTGAATGTAAATGAACAGAGGAGTGGAGCTACGGGGAGTGAGCTAGCTAAAATGTTTGGCTAATGTTTCAATTAAGAAGACAGTGAAAAATTTAATTTGCTTTCATTTGGCCCCGGCCTCGCTTGTGTTCAAATGGGGAATTGCCACCCAAGTTAGTGCGAGAGTTTTCCTTTTGAAGGCGGTTCGGCAGTGAATTTCGTCTGGTTTGTTGTCCCGGGTGATGTTCGCAAGGAATTTCAATGTTCCACTCATAATTTCATATAATTTCCATTAATTGTATGAAATTAATGCCGCTGGCTTTGAGGCTGAGTCTTTGACACAGCAAAAAATGTTATTTAAAGTTTTTATAGGAAAGAAATCGGGTTCTTTGTGCTCTTCTGGTAGTTCCAAAAATATGTTTAATTAAAATAATAAATAATAATGGATTTATGAAATTTAAATTATGATTATTTTATGAATATTTTGATTTTAAATATTTTATAGCCTAAGGGTTTATATTTAATTAAATTATCCTTTAAAAAATATAAACTTCGCCCTTTAACTATTTAATTCTATAATTTTAATACCCTAATAAATATTTTAAAAGCATCTTTGTAAATTCGTTTATAATAGATTAAAATATAAATTTTAAAATATATATTTTTTTTAAACCACTCTGGTACCTTTTTTTCCCTGTGCATCTCCATCTGAATCGTGTCTTGGCTCGTTGGCCACTCCAGTAGCCATTTTCATGATTTTCTACGCACTTTGGCAATGGCTGGCTTGGAAACTGTCTATGCTAATTTCCCAGTTTTGATGACTAGTCGGCTACCAGGGAGCTACTGGCAACGGCTACCTTTCATTTGGCTGTAACCAACTGCCTAGCCACGATCAACCATCGATTCACCGATCTTGAGATCCTGTGATCCGCCTAGTGCTTTGCATAGATCACTCAAGGGCATCGCCATGGAGATTTGGTTCTGCTCGTGCTCGCTCTGACTCCCAGTTTCCCTCGTCATCATCATTATCCTCATCATCGTCATCTCCATCACACTGGATTCATCCGTCTGGGCCATGGCAAATTCCCAGTTGGTGCTATCGGTGCAACATGCCCGGCCACGCCCCCATTTTGACTGGGCAATTGTCATGGACACGCGGACACGCGAAATCGGACTGATGAGAATATATTTTTTTATTTAGCTGAGAAAGAAGGTTGGTTAGCTCTTTGGGATAATAAATGGGTTAGAAAAGCATTGGAAAACTTGCGGAAATATGGTGAAGAAATGCAAGGGAAATTGCGGAAAATTTGTTAAATTTTTATGGCCAATCATAGTGAAATTGCAGTGTATTCAGATTCAAAATTGATAAACCCTTTATATTCTAATTTCAGTCAAAAGCTAATAAAGCAGTGAAGGAATCATTTCCGACCCTATAAATCATATATATACTTGATCAGCATTAACAGGCAAAACGATTAAGCCATGTCCGGGCGAAAAAAAAATTTGAGCCATTTTTTCAAAAAATTATAAGGGGTTACATCATTAAAATTTTTAAATTTGAGAAAAATTTTAATTTTTTAAAATGTTTAATTCAGAATGAAGACTTAGTAACCTTATAAAAACTAGCTCAGAACTGCTTTCAGAATTGAAATTAATGCATTTTTGGTTGATTTATTATATTTTTAGGCTTTAATTTAGCCAAAAATTATCATATGAAATTATAGATAAAAATATAAAAATTTTAATACTCTCTTTATTATATTTGAAAATTTTCCTAATTCCATCTTCTAGTTAGAACCTTTGGTGATCTCATTTTCGTTGCCATCCTTCGTCCCGTCGCAGTGACAAGTGGCTTTGCCAGAGCCTTCTGCCAGAGAATGCAGGAAAGCAACCTCCTTTCTGGCATTTCTTTTCCGCACACTCAGCACAAATTGCAATCAGAGTGCCCCTGCCCACCATGTCCTGCCCTGCCATTCATCCCCTTGGCCCTCTTCAGCCACCGACTTTTTAGCACTTCAAATTGGCAAACAAACAAACTCACGTTCAAATGAAATGTGAGCATAAACAGAAAATTTTTCACACACACTCACACACACACACCCAGCCAGCGACCGCTTGCTCCCCAGTTTTCCACTCTTTTTCAAAGCTCGTGTGCAATGGTAAACAAACTTGAAAAGCAAACCGAAAAGCAGAAGCGGAAATATTGCGCATACGTCGCGTTGCACGTGAAGGAAGCCGAAGAAGCAGCAACAGCAGCGAAATAAGAGCAATGAGCACAGAAATGGGAATCACCCGAGGACGAAGCAGTGGGCCAGAGGTGGCATCACTTGACACGCAAATATGCATAAACAAGGCATGAATATTCATACACACAGCAGACACTTCTCCCAGTCCCCAGTCTCCCATCATAAATGTACATATGAATATATGGCCATCTCGCTTGCTCCGCTGTGGCATCTTGAAAAGGACTCGCGTCCTCGTCCTGGTGCCCATATCTCGTTTAGAGATGAAATGCAATGCGCATTGAAAAATTTGCCCGCAAACAATGTTTACTCAAGGCGAGGTGAGTGAACCAAAAAAGAGGAGAGATGACACCAAGTACAGTGAGGACTTGAAAAAGAAAACAGGAAATATGGGGATTCTTCAAAATAGGCACAGCGTTAATATAAGAAGGTGTATTTAAATTATGTTTTAAGACGTGTATTGTATTAATATTTTTAGAATATTTAAAATGTAATCTTTGTTATGTTTTACACATTATATGTTTCTTTTCTAGTCAAAATGTTTGTTTTAAAGTGTCAAAAATATTTAGTTTCAAATACTTTCTCAATATTAAAGCTTTTTATTTATGGGGTTTATTATTTAAATTTAAAAACGTTGGATATAAAATGCATTTTTTTTATTAAGACAGACAAGGCAACTGAATATTTATTTATTTTATTTTAATTATCATCTTTCTTAAAGTATTTTAATTATTTTTTTATTGTTTTAGTTTTCATATTTTGTTAATCCCTTTCGATCTCTATTTGAGTATTCCCTGTCAAAACACATAATATGCAATTTTCACAGCATTTGCAATGAATGAATGCTGGCTTGTGTTTGCTTTGCCATTCACAAGGAACCACAAAATGCACCCAGGTCATTCACTTTGGGCCTGCAATTTTCTCCACCCGCCACCCCCCTTTCCCAAGTGCGATTCCTTCAAGGAAATTTTACAGAAATTTTCAACTGCTTAGAGGAGCAAACAACAATCATAAATCCTTGTCAATCACACGCGGCTGTCATCATCATCATCAGAGCAGTGTCATCGTCAGGCCTCGAGATAGGCCTTCAGCGCGTAGTTCCAACTTATCCAGCGACTTTTGTGACTTGTGACTTGCCTAAGCGGAACTGATTATAAGCCGCCGTCTGCTGCGACATCATCGATTTGGCTGCGTGACAAAAATGCCTCTCTTTATTGTATATATACTTTTTTTTTGCGACTGTCTTTACGTCATTTATATGACGCTTCGACTTTGACAGCTGCGCGGTGGATCGATTCGGGGGTGCGAGTTATGCAACACTTGAACTGTTAATTTCTTTGGAAGCTTCCTATTGACAACAATCAATCATTTTCCCATGCCACATACAATATATAATATATAGATTGAAGAGAAGACTGAAAGTCTGTCTTGGCTTGTGGATTATTAAATTGTAAGCTGAGGTAAAAACAAGACAGACTGAAGAGGTTAGGGGATATTAAAGGACATTTGGAAATATTATTAACCAAAGTATTTATATAGAAATTATTCATAGTTTCCTATAAAATATAAATTTATTCTTATATTTATAACACAGAAGATAAAAATGATTTAAATATGGAACTAAATAAATTTTATAATATTTTCAGACTTCCTTTATCTCACCACAAAAACCTTACCAAAACAAACTACCAGACATATCCTTATCGAAAAGAGGGTAAAAAAAATAAAATGAAATGTATTTTCATATAAAGTAGACCCTTAAATTCTCACCAAAAATTTGCATACAAAATGAAACAAAGCAGACGAAAAAAACACAGTTCATAAACCGCAAAAAAACTCGGCCAAATCAGACACTAAAACTAATCCCCCAAATCTGCGACGATTGCCAGAGCAAATCAAAGTCCTGAAACCATAAAAAAGGCAACCAGCCCAACAATTTAAGATTTACGCCACTTAGAAGACATTTAAGCGTGCAACAAATGCGGCAACAACAAAATAAAAAAAAGCAAAGTCCACATGCAAAGGCCAAAGTCAAAAGCCGCCAACAAGTTGTTTTATTTTTTTGGCATACCCTTACTAAGGGGTATTCTAATGTTGATGAGGATTTTATTTGTGTGGCATTTTGTATTTTTAATTACAAATATACACTTTTAAAATTCTTTTTATTTTTAATTTAAATTTAGCCATAAATCTATTACTTTAAAACCGTATAGCCTTTTAAAAAAGGTCTGTCTCTGGTTACTGCCTTTCTAAAACCACTACATTGCATATAAATTATAGAAATACATTTAATCTTATATAAAATATTTTTTTTATATCAGTAAGGGTAGTCAAACTTCGACTTCTAAATATAATTTTCCCTTATCGTCATGGGTTGTTGTTGCCGTGCGTGCAGCTTCCAAAGGAAGCTTCTTTCCCAGCGCCTCTTTTTCTTTGGTTTTAGGCTCAGACTCGCCCTCTCTCTCTCTTTTTCTCTTTATTCCCGGCCTGCCAAAAATCAAAAAGGGATTCTACCTCAACGGCCGACAGTTTACAAGGTTTTCTCGTGTTTCGACAACATTAATTTGTTGCCTCTTCCCTCCGTTGGGCAACATGTTGGGAATTTGTGTGGAGCAGCCAACATATTCCCAGCAACATGTTGCTAGCCGCAAAAACCACAGAAAAAGAAGAAACAGTAGCTACGTGCAAACAATAAGAAAAATTATTTAATTTGAGTATGTATTACAGTCTTTTTTATATTTTTTTTTTAGCAAAAGCCTTATACAAACCGAAAAACCGCAAAATTTTACGAGCTCCTGGCCGCCCTTAACAATGTCTCATTGTCAAGTTTAAATCATTTTTAACGATCAATAAACGAATATGGTATGGTTGAACTCTGGCGATTTTCTTAAGTCCCCAGTGAACAACACTCGAATATCTGTTTCTCAAGAACTCATCCCTCAAGACGCTTTGTGTGCGGTCTCTTCTCGAGTTAACTTGGAAGTCGAGAAAGGTGTAAAGCTAATTGAAAGCCCCGCTCGAAGCGGTCAACTTCAAAAGGCCACAAGAAAACGACGACTTTGTTGCGGAAGCCAAATCACTCTAACCAGAACTATTAAGGCCCAAAGAATTCCACACTCACTCAGTAGAACATATATTGCATTATTTTATTGAATACTCGATGGGAGAGTGGGTGGGAATGGGGTGGCAGACCCAGTTGATAAGCTACGGATTGCACACATGTTTCGATATTTAGCCAAAGGTAAACAACACACACCGGTTGACAAATCTAGGTACAACTTTGTAAACATTTCTATCAATTTGTGGGCTTTATCAGTCTATAACTTTTGTCTCTATTTACCAAATGCTTCAAATTGACAGCTGTACTGCGGCTGCTAACTGAAAATCGAAAATTCCTGCGATTAAATTGCAATTTCCCCAACAGATGTTCTAGATTTATATATTTTTTGTATATCATAATTGTAAGCGGATATTTATTTCCCATCATTTCCGCTCATTTACATTTTCTGTGCAGAGAAAGCAGACTTATTTGCTAATAAAAATTCAAAAGATAAACACACAAATCAAAATCATAAGCCCAAAATGAAACTGAAACTCTGGGCGACCAGAGGAAAACGGAAAAACAAACCGGAAAAGTTCATACAAATGGGTGGAAAACAACAAAAAAAAGGAAATGCGTAGAGAATTCTTGAGATTTTAAGGGTAATTTGTTTTGGACGGCTTATTAAGGCAACACGTGCGGGGAAATACCGCGAAATCTTATTAGAAAAAAGTAAACGACTTACTTGACTTTGAGCCGTGGGCAGCAAACCCAACCAGAAAAAGGAAAGGAACAGAAAAAAATACATCCCAATGGGAGATTTGCATTGCTACTACAACTGATTGCACTTACAAATCGTAAAAAACGAACATGGCAAGCGGCGACAGGGAACAGCCATTAGGCCCACTGTGCACAGTGGGAAGCGAGGTAGTGGCAGACAGCGAGGGTTTGGGGGTGGTCTGGACTCGTGTTCTCGGCTGGGCTAATGCACAAAAGGAAATTATAATAAGCGCAGCTTTTCCCCGTACGGAAAAGCCGAGACGGGGCATGAAATTCATAAATAAAAGACGCCGCAAAGTAGGCAATGCAAATGCTTGCCGCCAGCATTCATTTCCCCGGAATTTTTCGTATTCTCCATATTTCGCCGGCTTTTTATCGCACTAATAAAAAGGATTTTCCCCGAACGAACAGAGAATCGTATTGAAGTCCCGTCTCGCATTTCTTTGTATCATTTTACTGCAGGCGGCGGGTGGTCGTCAGGTCTCTGGGTTCCACCCTATTTATTTACTAGCCTTGTCATATTGCAACTCGACTGACTTTTCTTTTATTTTCAGCCGTCGTCTGGCTTATTCTGTTTGTTTTTCCATTTTTTTACTTTGCTTTTCCTTCCACTTCGCCCGGGTTTCTCCGACTATGTTACCTTATAAATGGATTATGGCAATTAGATGGTGTTCTGGTATGGTGATTGGGTTGACTCAAATAGGCAATCCATGTTCTTTGGTTGGGGTTTTAAAATCCATTAGAAAGGCTTAGGATTTGATTTGCTTAGAGATGAAATGATGATGGGTTGTAATAGCTTAGGGTAATGGGGAAATTGCAGAGAGATATATGAAAACAGAAGATGTAATATAACAAAGTCATTAATAACTTGAACAACGACTTTAAAGTTTGAAATAAATAGATTTTATTTCTCAGTTTGAAATGTATGAATTTATGGAGAACTAAGTGTTTTCAAAATTTTAATAATTTTTTTTAAACCAAAAAGGCTTTCAATTAAGAAGTGCAAGAACTGTTTTGTAAATATAAATTTTTAGGGAACTTTATTTAGCTTACAACTGGTAAAATAATATTAAAATCATTCTTAAGAATATTAAAAACTATTTCCCGAAAGGATTAGTAACTTAAACTAAATGTTTTCCAGGGAAAAGAATATAAGAAAATCTTTTAACAACCGAAACCTCAGAACCCCCTCTTATTTTTATTTTAAATATTTATTTCTAAGGACCTATGTATGTATATTAAGCTTATTAATGCTAAAATAATTTTCTTTCTTTTCTTTTGGACATTAGAAACTATTTGTCTAAAAGTTTAATAACTAAAACTAAATGTTTTCCAGGGAAAAGAATATAAGAAAATCTTTTAACATTCGAAACCTCAGAACCACCTCTTATTTTTATTTTAAATATTTATTTATATTCTAAGGAATGTATATTAAGTTTATAAATGCTGAAATGAATTTCTTTCTTTTCTTCTAAACGTTTAATAACTAACACTAAATGTTTTTCAGGAAAAAAGAGCTAAGAACATTACAATCACTTTATAACAACCATAAACCCCAGAACTCCCTCTCAAAATAAACTCTAAATTTATATGTATTTTTTAACCTCTCGATTTCCCCCATCATTAGTACCCCTGCCAAAACCTCCGACAACTACTGAAACTATTACTTCTGCCAGTCATTCCCCCCACCAACAACCGAACGAGAAACCAATTAAATGCGAAACAATCATCATTAGGCAGTGCCATACAAAATGATAATTCAAATGTTTTCAGCTGAGTGGCCAAAGCGAATCGAGGCAGAGAACATGGAAAATATGACTAAGTATGCGGTGTTTACCGTGAAATTGAACAAATAATATGCCAAGAAAGTAGGCGCCTGACGAGAGATTGGAAAAAGTTCGAAAAGAGCGACTATTATTAATGATCTGATATATCAATCGGCAGGCCAGCAGATCAAAGAGGTCGAGAGAGGGGGGCGAAGTATTTACAAATTACAATTTGAACAGGGAACAGGAAAATATTTCAAATTCGAACCGTTCGAAATTCTTTGGAGCGCACAAAATGCCAACCAAAAACTAAACTAAAACGGAGAAGGAGGTGGTTTGGGGGGGAAAATATGTATGCTAGACCATAGAGCCATCAAAGACATTTAAGCATTTTGCGGTTTTTTGTGTGCATGGGATGCCTTTTGTCCTGTGGCAGGACATGTGCAGCAAAGTGTCGCATATGTGGCTCGACTACGTTTTTTACATGATATCCTAGCCGGGATTTATCCCAGCCTGACTCTGGGTCTCCGCTTATTGCCAGGCATTTATGAAATTCCGTGCGGAATTTCGGGGCGGGCAACTTGAAAGCCTGAGACCGAGACCCAGAACGACGAGACATCCGAAAAAGATGAGCAGACAACTAATACCGACCGAGATGAGGTTAACAAACTGAGACCTCCATGCGAGTGTGCCTGCGTGTGTACATCTCTTACTTTTTCTAGTTTTAATTTATATGTAAATTAGCCAAGCGGGGAAAAAGCATCTGCTGAATGAAGGCAACTACTATTAGCACAAAGCTGTAAATAATGACAACCTGAGTGCAATTTGATGACAGTTGCAGGACAGAGTGTGCAGATGAGCCTTAAGCCACCTCCGCCGATCCAAATCAGGCTAAAAATTGATGGAAAAAATATATATAATATCAAAAGCAAAGCAAAATCCCATTCCAGCCATAACAAATCAGGCATGAAATTGTACAATTTATGGACAAGTTCAACTTTGGTCAGACATCATAAATTAAACAAATTTTAATCAAACATAAGTAGCACAAAACAAAAATACAGACAGCTACGCTGATCGCCTAATATCTTTCCAATTTTCTCACAGTTTTCGTGATCCACAAATCACTTGAGGCGAAATACGAATAATGAGGAAGAGAAGAAGCCATCTTCGGGTTTATTTAAACATTAATTAAATGTTCAGCCAGGGAATGAGTAGCCCAAATGTATGTCTGTATATATCAGGCGTGAAAGTCTGTAGGTTAAATTTATGAAAGTTGACACAACATTTTAACGCCAGTTGGTAATCGACGACCTCATCGTAAATCGTAATCGGGGGATAGCAATCGCAATTGCAATCATCCAGTGACAATCGTCATAATTTATGGGTCCTTCCTGGCCTGGTCTGTCGGGGCTTGGTCACCGCAAATAGCCAAACAACATAACAACTAAATTGATAAAAGCCACAAAAAAACAAAAAAGTGAAGGCAGGGAACGAGAGCAGATTGTTAAGGTTTCGATCAAGGGTCGAACTTGGAATACACTTTTGATTGAAAGAGCAGTCGGAAAATATAAAAAAGGGGTTTTATTAGTAATGAAAATGTTTACATATTTGGTGTTTATATGTATATAATATTTTTTTAAATATTAAAATATTACATATAATGTAAGTCAACAATTAAAAGTTGAA
>JAEIIJ010006586.1:0-20097 GCA_018904815.1 Drosophila ogumai
TCTTAATAAAAACTCCAACATCAATTTATTTAAAAAAGGTAATTATTATTATTTTTTATGTTACCTTAATTTAAATAACTTAAAAAATCCTTTAAATCAATTTTAATCGTAAAATGCAAAAATATTCCCTACAGCCATCAAAGTTGTTAACCTTTGCCAATAGGTTTGTGTCCACGATGTTAGCATAGTTCACATCTAGAGGTCGCTGCGCGTAGAACGATAAAGCAGAGTGACCAGGTTTTCATATCCGTTACTCTTCAAAATATTTAAACAACATCTTCCAATTATTATCAATTTTATTATAAAAACTAATTATTTTACCCATAAATCATTTTAGAATAAAATTTACAACATTTTCCTCTTTCCACATCTCCCACACTCAAATGAAAAAACCAACTTTACCGCTCTCCTTCGAGTCGAATATATATATTAAAAACACATTTGCAATGTATTGTGCAAGAGTTAAAAGTACTTAATCATACATTTCTACATAAACAGAATATACGTATATATTAAAAGCATACTCATATCGTCGCTGTATACAAAATATATATCAAATGCTTCAAGGTAACAAAGAATATAGAATAAACCGAAGAAAGGGGCTAACATTACACTTTGTACGGATCAAAATGTGCTGAGAGATGCGACGCTCACATCGAAAGCAGCGGCTGCATTATACAAAATCATCCTCTCGCAAGAGATTCCAAAAATATGTGTTTGTGTCTGTATATATATGTTATTCAATTGAGGATTTAGCAATCACATTACTGGCACTCGTTACATTGAAGCAAATTCCCTTCATTTTACGTTTAGGTCTGTTTCTAAAGCATTTTCACATCAAGATATTTAAGGTGGTGGCCCCGCCAAACGACGATGGCGAAACCATATTACTTCTGGCCCAGATGCAGCTTGCCGAGCAGAGCGCTTGCCTGCTGGCCGGCGGACTCCTGGGCCTGTCCAGCCGCCTCCTGCACACTCTTCTCCACGGACTGACGCTTCTCGTCCACGTACTGGTTGGCCTCGTGCAGCTTCTGGTCCACCGCCTGGCTGGTCTGCTTGAGAGCTCCATCGATGGCACCCTCCGCCTGCTTCAGCTTCTGGTCCGCCACAGTCTCGGCGGCCTTGACGCTCTTGTTGATCGCATCGTTGGCGGCCTTCTTGGTCTGGTCCACGGCATTGGCGGCGGCCCGCTGGGAGGCCTCGGCCACATTGGCGGCCACCTGCTTGGAGTTCTGGGCCACGGCCTGCGCCTGCGCCACTGTGTTGTCCACAGCCTGCTTGCCCTGGTTAACAGCTCCGGCGGCACGGTTCACGCCCGCATCGATGGCCTGACCAGCCTTCTGGGCCTCAGCGTTGGCCAGAGCAGCGGCTTCCTTGGCTGGAAAGGGATAGGAAAGGTGATTAGACTTAATGAGTTGTAAAGAAAATATCTTGGAAAGTCTCTTAATGAAATGTGAAATTGGCAGAACTATCAAGGAATTTATTACTTTATAGGAAAAAATCGAAAATTCGACTTCTTAAAAATACACAAACATTTTTTTCAAGTCTTATAAAGTGTCAAATAGTTATCTAATATTAATTTGCAAATTATTTATGGCCTTAGTGCGTCAGTAAACATATTCATTTCATAATGCCTTTGATTTTAGCAAGCAATTCGTTTTGTTTATGACTTTTCGACTTTATTTTGTTTAAATATATAAAACATGACAGGACTTTCAGTTATTTGTTTAAATATTTTCTTATAAGCTGTCAGAATATTTTCTAATTTTCAAAATTTGCTTTAAACTAGTACAAGTTTTTGAAATGAATTAACCACTAATTCTAAGACTTATTTTTCCCAGATCTTTTTAGCATTTTGATTTAATTAACCACTAATTTCACGACCTATTTTCCCTGATGTTTTCCAAACTTACCCGTGCTAGCGGCCAGCTGCTCGGCCTCTCCCTTGGTCTGCTGCACCGACTGGCCCACCTTCTTGGCCTGCTCCTCGGCCAGCTTCTGGGCCTCGACGGCCTTCTCGTTGGCCAGCTTCTCGGCCTCATCCTTCTTCTTGCTGAACAGATTGGCCGTCTTGTCGCCAAAGTTCTTCAAAGAGGCTGCGAAGGGAGACAAAAGGTTAAAGTATTTATAGAAAGGATTACCAATAGAATTTCAAAAACTACTTTGATTTTGGCGGCTGGGAAACATGCTGACTGTGGGGCTTTCTGGATGCAAACTAAACTTAGCGCCGGCCACAATTATAATTTATAGCTGATTTTAATCAGCGGGGACTAACTAATTGCCGCCGCTGATCAAATTCCAGACTACTAATTGCCGAAACATAAACAAAGCAGCTGGAGCATGAACTATTTACATGACTAAAATCGGATTCGATTAGGTTGCTATTTTGGTTTTCTATTTTCCATTTTCCATCCTATATTTTCTATTTAAAAAACAAAACTGCGCAACTGGATGAGAGCCTGAGCTGGTCGTGATTGTGAGCGCCAGCCATGGCGTCAGCCTCAAAATTTAAAACACATTAGCCACTGCGAATAATATTCGCAATTTAATAGAAATTAACGAGCACGGCAGCGGCGGCACTTGTGAATATGCATTCACATCGAGTGACGTGTGCCTTCACTTAAATAGAAACATTGTTGAATCGGAACTACTGGTGCTGCCTGCTTCCCCCCAAAAAAAAAAACACACAATTCCCGAACAAAGCGAAAAAATTTGAATTATTCAGAGTATGTGATGTCATAATGGGGGCCACCATCGCCTTCTTTCTAACTCGTTCCGAATGCCTTTCTTCACGCTTTCTGATTGTGATTGGGAATGTGTGCTTATTCTGGGTAGCAGCAGCCGCCACTTTATCATAGATATTTTAATGGCTCTCCTCTAGAGCGTTTCCACATAATTTCCCCGTAGATTTGGCCAATTTCATTCCGCATTTAATGATCCACTTGCCTGGCTGAAAATTGTGCGAAAATAATAGTTTCTGCAGTTTCCAGATTGAGGAATGTGTGGGCACACGGTTGAGGTGTTAAAATAACATATATGTATGTTATATAGAGAGTAATTCCGCCGAAATAGGGTGTTTGCAAACAAATATTATATATACTTTTGGTTGCTAATTGCTCTTGGTGTTGGGGTATGTGTGGCATTGAACTTGCAGGAGTATGTAGGAATGATCTAGGAATTTGTGTTGCAAAAACGTGCTTCTTAGTTTGTAACTATTTTTGGTTTACTTAGTCATGCAGATCTAGGAATATTTTGATGTTTTTGTGCTGTTTTCTAAATAAAATTATAAGTTGTAGTACATAAGTCTTAGAAGCAAAGGCCTAGACTGTAAGCTGTGGTTTCCATATCTTTGCTGGGCTTTATTTTTCTACAAAAAATTAGTATTCCTCGCTTATATCTGTAAACATTCGTGGAATGCCTAAGGCAATCACAAGCTCTTTGAGGCATTTGCGTAATACGACAACGCATTTTGTTCTTAACTTTGTTCTCTCTTTATTTTCTGTTTTTTATCTGAGTCTGTGGCAGTTTGTGGTCAATATAAAATAAAACCGGCTAGAAGCATGGCCAGAAGGTAACACAATAAGCCCAGCGGGAATGACTCTCACAGCCTCAGCTTTGTAGCGTTGCCTCTGGCTTTGCTTTTTTATATTTCAGCTGTTATTGCTTTTGTCGATGTCGTAGCGCAGATAATGCGCAGAAGTCTCGGAATAGCAGCAGTGGAAAACCTGTAGCTGGGTACAAGCAAACCCAGTTCGGAACTCACTCACACAGACATACGCCCGCAGAGAATCGGTTGGAATGAATATATCTTCTATGAGTAACTGCGATTTGAGGTCTGCCGCGAGACTCACGTTCCACACCAGTTCTGGGAGCCCCAACAGTCCATGAATCGATGGAGCTCCCGTTTGTTGTTGCTGCTGCTGATGATGTCATGTGAGATAGAGATACAAATTCAAGCGCCTTCGGATACAGATACTACAGATACAGATACAGATACAAATGCGCGTGGCAAGTGGCGGCACGGAATTCGCACGCCGAATCAATTGTTTTCACTCGGAGCGTCATCGCTCCGTCCTGGGTCGAAGGTCAGCTGAGTCAGCTGGCAACAGGCCAAAGCTAGACCGAGGCATATCGTGTCCTGGCCGCCGACTGAAGGATTGGCTGATGTCATGGCCTCGCGCCAGGTAAATCAATAATCGGAAAGAGTAAGGGCAGGTCAGACATCCCGGCCTTCGGGCGGGTTATGCTAATGGCTATGAAGTCACTTCTACCGCTGATCGAATCAGCAGGGCTTAAGCTACACTGATTTGGCGGAGAAGGAGGTTTTATAGCAATTATAATCGACATTCATTTGAGTTACATTATTATATAGCTTTTGGATATAATCTTATTGTTGCTGATGTAAGGTTATTTGTAAGGTATTGAAGGTTCATTCTTTGTTTAAAATTAAGATAAAAAAATCTAAGGAAATTAGTTATGCGTTTTTTAAAGGAACTAGACCATTTCATGAGTTCTTTAATTTTCTCATATTTAAAATGCAATCCAAAGAAGTTATTTAAATATATTGTATAATATATTGTATATTTATAAATATTATTATAAAATATTTTAAAGGTCTATTCCCCTAAGCTGAATTTATTATTGTTAATTTAAAACGTAAAACCCATAAAATGAGAAATTCAGCAGCCAAAGCAATATAGCTTTTAAGGATTATATTATATTTTTAAAAGCTAATTAAAATCTTCTAATAAATACTATAATTTTAAAAACAAGAAAAAGACATTTCTCTAGGTCAGATACAAAATAAAATTAAAAGAAATATATATTTGAGATTTAAAAGATAAACCAAGACTCAAAAGGCAATTGTTGTGCCCAAGCTAACCCCTTCCATCACTTGTAATTCCCCCCCTCTGCTAAGTATTATTCCCCCCATTTATTTCTTCAAGTGCACCTAATGAATTTTCCAATTAAATTGAATGACCCTAAACCTGACCCACAGACACACAGAGTGAACAAATTAGCCCACGACATTGGCGGCATTCCGCAGGCATGAACTTGTAATTGAATTAGCCAGACGACGACGACGATGGCGATGGGAGTCGTGGTGCCTGGACCACCTCCGATAAAGCCGGAATCGATTGGACGCACTGCTGGCCAGCAGAGGATATAAGTACAGGAGGCGTCCTCTGACACCGGCCACTGTGCATAGGCGGATCGACAGCGATATGAAGCATCTACTGGCAGCACTGGTGACCCTGCTGACAGTCCTGCCGCGAGAGCAGGATCTGGTCCTGGCCGCGGGAAAAGCCTGCTCGCAACGCTATTTGAGAAGGATCAATGGCAAGTGCTACTACTTTTCTGTGACCAAGGTGAGTTCGGTAGTTCCCAGGAAATCATTAATGTGTCCCTTGAAATATTCTTAAGGAAATAAATTATCTTCCCTTTATAGTTGAACTGGTTTGGGGCCTTGAACTACTGCCTTCGCAAGGGACTGACCCTCGCAGACCTAAGCAATGCCCGGGACTTTGACGGAGCCATCGGCTTCATGAGCTCCCAGGGCCACATGGAGGACTTCTGGTTCGGCGGCAACGATCTGTACCACGAGGGCCGCTTCCAGTACATCAGCAATGGGCGGCTGGTGCGGTACTACAGCAACGTCAGCAATGTGCTGCCCGCGCAGCACTCCGAGTGCGATGACTGCCTGGAGGTGCGAGTCCGAGAGAAAACCAACATGGTGGCGGCGGAGAACTGCCTGGAGCCGCAGTACTTCATCTGCTCGGAGCGCTACTGTGATCCTAATTCAATTGATAAGAAAAAGCCGAAGCACCACAGCCACGAGCATCTGCATCACTTTCACCACGACATCGGCGACGATGGGGACAGCGAGGGAGAGGGGGAAGATAACGCAGGCTACATGCTGCCCATTGACAATGCATCGAAGGAGGAAACCGACGATTCTAAGGTGGCCATCGCAGCAGCAGAGTTGCTGGACAACAACTCGACAACTGTGGCTCCCGCTAAAGAAGAAACCGTTTCCAGTGCCACAACAGCAGCAACGGAAGGAGAAACTGAATCCACCGTCACCACAGCAGCAGGAGAAGGAGAAACAGAAGCGACCACCACAACAGCAGCAGGAGAAGGAGAAACGGAAGCTACCGAAGCAGCAGCAGAAGCCACCGAAGCAGCAGCAGCAGCCACCGAAGCAGCAGGGGAAGCAGAAACAGAAGCCCCCACCACATCAGCTCCCCCTTAAGAATCCCCACCAGTCTCATGAGCTATAGCTTATAGTCCAATTGAAACGTGCAATTCTTTTCGATTTGAAATAAATAAATAAAATGGTCAACCTTTAAAACATAGTCCTCTTAAGCCTGTAGACTTGGTTTGGGGCTGGAGTTACCAAAGGATGATCCTTGGTATACATGTACAGGTCCTAAATGTATAATAATAATAATCACAGGTCCCAACTAAATATTAAATAGTTTAAAGGCTGAACAAGCTAGTGTTCCTTTGGGGAATCATAGCAGCTGTACAAATAATTGATCTCTGTTGTACTTGACTTTTTATTTTATTTTATAAAAATATTAGAAACTCAATTAATAGGGATTATTCTTCATTTCTGGAAAGCCAAAAGTTACGAAATAAATATATTAATTACCTAAAATTGAGAGGAGAATTTACCTATGAAGACTCCAAAAGATGTGTCACTTTCCAGCTAAGTTCAAAGTTTAACTAGAGGTATAACCTTTAAGTATTATTTTGGTTTAAATAAATAATATAGTTTTGGTCACTTCAAGAGTACATTTTGCCATATTCTTTCGTTGCTTAACAATTAAGCTCTGATTCTATAATATTCTTAATAAATATTGTAACAATACAATCATTAAATTAATAAAAAAAACACATCTTCCGAAAACCTCAGGCTCTGAGAGCACCCATAACCACCAAACACCAGCATGTTTCTCCGACAGAAAACAATACCCATCCAGCACTGGACCAGCTCAGCACATCCAATCAATTCATAAGACCTTATCGGGCAATGAAAATGCAATAAAATTGAACATCGGTCACTCTTCATGGTGATCCTGATGTCACGCCCCCAAGAGGGTATATATAGAACAGGAGGCGGCACGCATGTGTACAGTTTGGTTGGACAGGCGGCTCAGTTCTGCTGGCAGCCATGAGGATACTTTCCATTCTGATACTGACCTGGGTCGTGGCACATCTCGACCAAGTGTCGGGCAAAAGGCGAATGCAGAGAGGACCCAAAACCAAAGGTCCTTGCGGCATGCCCTATCTGCAGCAAGTCAACGGAAAATGCTACTACGTGAGCTTAAAAAAGGTGAGTGGCAATAAGCATCACAGATCAGGAATAGCATATGATTCCCTCATGGCAGATTAACTGGTTTGGGGCCCAGAACAACTGCCTGCGCAAAGGGCTCAACCTGGCGGACGTGGCCACGCCGGAAGACTTCAAGGCGGTGACCGACTATCTGAAGTCGCAGCATGGCAAAGAGGACTACTGGATTGGCGGCAACGACCTGCAAAAGGAGGGTATGTTCAGCTACATCAGCAACGGCGCGCCCGTGAACTACATGGGCGAGGACATCATGGTGGAGCCAACGGTGCGCTCCAATATGGATGATTGCCTGGAACTGAGAATCCGGACCAACACCACCACCATAATGGACGTAAACTGCCGCGATAAGAAGTTCTTCGTCTGTCAGAACTCCCAGCCGAAGTGCGTGGAACCAACTGCCGACGAGGAGGGCGTTAACAACCACCACAGCCACGAGCATCTGCATCACTTCCACCACGATGCGGTCAGAAAGGAGGAGGAAGGGAAGGCGGACGAGGAAGAAAGCGAGTCACGTCCACTTGACAATTCGAATTCGACGGAAACCGGCACATCTGCAGAGAAGTGGTTGACAGACCAGGGTGAACCCAAGGCAGAAGCAGGCAATGAGACCACCACCGCGGTAAGCACAGCATCAGAAGGTGTTACCACAGAAGCGGCAGCCCCAACAGAAGAAGCCACGCCGACAGGAGAAGAAGCGACTACGACAGGAGAAGAAACCACGCCGACAGGAGAAGAAACCACGACGACAGGGGAAGAAACCAAGGCGACAGGGGAAGAAACCACGGCGACAGAAGAAACCACGGTGACAGAAGAAGCTCCGCCGACAGAAGCCCCGCCGACAGAAGAAGCACCCGCTGCATGAGCAGCTCCTTCGTTATCAGCAAGAAACTAAAACTAACTAAGGAGTTGCGGCAGTCAGCCCTGATGACTAAACGGAAGAACACCCCATCAACAGGGCGGACTTTTAAGAATCGAATGACGGTTTAAGCTTTCCAAGAGCAGAACATTTAACAAAAATATATATAAAATAAACTTGGTATAAAGAAATCTAAATGGAGAAAAGCTATTTACTGAAGAGCTGTTAGAGCCTTAATTTATGTGGTTTAAATAAAGTCGAGTTGACCAACAAAAAATTAAGATTTATATTGAAAATATAAATATGAGTATATCAAACATATGATTCTGGAGTGCAAACAGGAATTTGAAACTATTACAAGACATATTCCAAATTGCCAAGAGGTTTCCAATTAAAATCCAAGAATATTGAAGTAAAAAGAATGCTTTTTGTCTGGCTTAAATCACTGATAAACCCAACACATGCTCTGACAGATCAAAGTGTTAAAACAATATATAAGATGCTGCTACTAAAGATTGAACTACGTAAGTCGGGTGAGGAATGTCTAGAGTATATGTCGGAACAGCATTATCAACTAAGCTAATTTGGTGGAAAGTTCGCGATTCGGGTTACTTACATTTCGATGCATCTGTTTGGCATTGAGTGGGAACACAGATAATATTATTAAGTACATATAGCATATACATACATATATAAAGATTCGTTATAGTAGAAAATAGAAGATGAGATGCCTATCTCGAGTGCCAATGCTCGACTAATACGCCTTCGAGTGGAATCTTTTGCAGAAGAATTTAACAAAGGCTAATATATTCGATTGGTCTTTGGTTTTTTGCACCCACTTCAAAGAGCAAACATAAGTGTTCCATTTCGTTTCAAGGAATCCAACATCATAAAGCATAAGGCGAACACACAGCACCGCCAAAGAGTACATCTATATGTTCCTAGACTCTTGGCATGCTGTGTGAGTGTGTGTATCTAGGCAGCTATAATTATATATACGTATCATCGCTTTTGGGTGTGGGTTGTGCCAGCGTAGTCCATTTGGAGCTACATATAAACTGCGCCATAATTGGCTTACGTATCATCCACAGCGTCGTCATCATCCAGAGCTAGAGCCCAGCCAGAGCCACGGTAGCAGACAATTAAATATTTTGTTATTGCGACCCGTATTGGATCGAACACGCCCAACCCAACCCGACCTGACCCGGCCCCACCCCACCCCACCCCGCCCCGTTTCATCCAGTCCCCGGTGGCCAGCTGCTCCAACTCCTTGGCTCCTTGCTCTGATGATGTAATTTGCTTCACTGCCACACATCCTGGCTTGCAATGCTGTCATATGTTAGTTAACCACGATTAATTCACTCACTGCACACGCTTATAGACGTGGTTATATTTCGGATGCATATATTCACGTGTCTACCCAAGATTTCTAATTTCAAAACTTTCACGACGAGGTCGAATGAGATTGCTGGTGGCTTTACCTGTAAGCGAGCTGAACATGTTGCAACTTTTATTTTTGGTTTTCTTTTAGAGTTCGAGTGAGTTTTGACTAAGATCGAATGGGTATTCGAATAGTTTGTTCTGATTTATTTGTGGCCTGCGGTTATTTATTTGGTATTTAAGGGCGAAGCGCGTTTATTTTTAAACGTCCGACTGCGTCGAGAGCACAGAAACGTATAACGTTTTGTATAAAGTCGAAGCGAAAGTAGCCGCCTCAGACCTGAACTCGCATCGCATCACACACAGAACCCGAAGCGGCATTATTTTTGCTGTGTCTTTTTCTATTTTGTATGTTTTAGTTTGGAAATGTTGTTGTTCTGCTTTTCGGTGTGGAACCTGTTCGAGGTTGGCGCGCTCAACGCTGCCAGATTGAGGAAAAATGGTTGGAAAACAAGGCGGAAAATTAACACAGCACGAAAATGTCTTGTTCACGGCGTTGCAAACTTCTCAGAAAAATTGAAATACCCTTCTTTTATTATTTTGAGACTGTAGATTAAAGATTTTATTACTAAGTTTGTTTTTAATTAGTGAAGTTATTAACAATAACCTTAATCGAAACTAATATAATATATAATATAAAAAATCACTGTACAAAATAAAAAATGTGTTTAGCTTATATAGGCAATGAAGTTACCATCAAACGGCTTATATTCAACAAGAAAGATGCTGATAAAATGAATAAATAAGACCTCCTTTAGGTATGTATCCAAGAACGAACCACTGGAGTATATGCCACCTGGGTCCACTCTCGTAAATACTGAAGGATGCCCCACCGGGGCACACATCGATTTAATTCAGCAGCCTGCGAGTTGAACAAGAAATTCATTTGCAGGACTTAACTGGTAGAGAAAGCGAAGATAAGCTCGTAATGGTGTCTTTCTTATCCTTTAATTTAATTAATAACCCTTACCTAGTTGGTATTACTTTCTCTTAACGGTTTTTTCTTGGCTTCCGCTTTCAGTTGCGATGCATATGCACGGCACTTGGTTTTGTAGGCCTGAACGAGTCGTCCGCCAGGTGAAATGGCTATTGTTACATGAATCTATAAGCATAAAGCCAAGAGTTATTGTTATATGTTGCGTACAAATTCATTAGTAAATTCTTACCTCAAGGTATGGTAGCTCTCTTTCGTATTGCAAAGACTCTTCGAGTAGTCCCAACATAACCTGGAACTTGTCCGTACCCAGGATGTATGTCATTTCGCCAATGTTCTGCTTATACCACTTGGCGTAGTTGTCTAAATTGGTCTCAATACACATGGTAGTGGCAGTAGCAGCCCGCGCCGTCAGAAGCAAATGCAGCAAAGATTTCAGGCAGCCTGAAGAGGCGATGTGCAGAAGGCGGTTTTTTAAATGTTCTGCAGTAAAATAGAATATATGTATAAATGGAATATAGCAAATCCTTCTAAAGGTTGAATACTTCTTATAAATGCTGAAGTTTCCGAGTTGGCAACGCTGGCAATGGACTGCACTAGAATTAGGTAGAACTTCCATTCCTTGAAATTTTCCATGTTCGACTGCTTGAAAAGGAATTGAAAAGCCTCTTGGTGATGACAGGCAAAGAGCTGAAGAAAATTCAAGTTGCTAAATGTTTTACTTTGTGTTATATACAAAAAATAAAGACCTTATCGGAGAGATGCTTCACAAAAGTTAATTCATCAACACCCTCGTTAATCCAACCGCTGAATTTGGCAAAAGCCTCTGTGATATCCTCAGAATGGTGCAGTTCCAGGAGGGTACTTAAATGCATATTTCTGCACACACTTAGGGCATCAACTGGTAAAAAAGTTATATATAATTGAAATAATCTTTTAAGGTCTTCACCCACCTGGAAGGTCTCGTCGCAAGGGTTCTACATAGCCCAAATTACTTATTTTTGGATTGTTCACCAAACCGGCATAGAGATTGCCCAGGGCAGCTGTTAAGATTGAGGTCAATTTTACACCGCACTCGACATCTGTCATATATTATAATATAAATAATAAATAGTAGAAATCATTTAAATATACGCAAGGTATACCAACCATATGCCGCGGAAATGAACACATTTTTGAGCAGCTCGAATTCTGATTCCAGAAAAATGATCAAGTCCACTTGCAGCTGATCCGAGTGTTCCTTGCTGTGAAAATATAAGATTGATAAATAGGAAAAACAAAGAAGTTTAAAACGCACCTAAGTATGTATTCAGAGGCGGTGAGTATGCCGAGCTGCTGGAGCTGGAGTAGAACGCGGAAACTGCCCACATTGGCGGGCAACTGGCAAAAGAACTTGGAGGCCAATAGCTAGAAAGTTTAGATGTTTAATATCAATTATATTAATAGTACTTAAATACTCACCCTCTCCTTGGCATTTAGCAACTTAAGAAGCTCCACAAACTCGAATTTCTCCAAATAACCCAATTGCTGGATTCCACATTGCTTTTCCAGGGTCTTCAGGCAAACGAAAACAATAAACCATTTCAGGGGCTCAGTTGTAATCAGGAGATTTCACCAAACTTACCCTGCACACAAAGCCGTAGCTGTTGCTGATATTTGAGCAATTATTATGGTTCCGTAAGGCATACATATTGAATAATAATTAAAAAAACAAATTCAAAACATATTTCTGACCGCAAACTGCTAATGTGACCGCAGCCAGCGCGCCTAAAGATACCAACCGATTAAACGATTTTTGTTTATGCTCAGCTATTACTAATCGATTTTGGTTGTGTTCTTTGCTATCGATAAATTCACAATTTGAAAAATAAACGTTATAAAAAGGTTTTGTTAGAAAATGTTATTTTATTTATAAAATAAAATGGACCAATTTTAATAAACCTTCTTTTACCTTATTTTTGTTTACATGTATTTTAGCTCCATTTAAGCAAAATAATAAAGTTTATATGCAAAAGAAAATTCGTTGAAATTCCTTAGATTAATTGAGGCATTCTTGAGCATTTTAGTTTGGAGATTCCTTAAACAAACTTAAAACTATATTTTCGAATGCAAATTGCATTTATTAATTAATTATTAGTATTATTTATTTGACGCAGTAATCCTTGCGTTGTTGTCGTATAACCGCGTTTAGCTTGAGGCACTGCTGCCTCAGGGCATCATTGTCGCCCTTCAGGATCTCAATGGTCTCCTCCTGCCGCTGGATAGTGTGATGGACACGCTTCTGGAGCTGATCCATCTCCTGTTTGTGCCGCTCGTTTAGCACAGCCAGCTCACCCTGGATGTCCGCGTTGAGGTTGTCCCGCAGCCTGTCCCGCTCGCTGATGATGTCGCCACACATCTTCTTGCTGTGACCCAGCTCCAGTTGAAGCTGCTTCACCTCAGCCTGGCTGTTTCGCACCTGGGCATCCGCCTCCGCAAGTTTGCCACGCGTCTCCGCGTATTTCTCCCGCAGAGACTTCTCCACACTCTCGGCCAGCGCCAAATCCTTCTCGTACTTCTCCTTGAGGCGACTGAATACAAAATATTAAAATACCTTCCCCTCTTTTTTTTTAATAATTTACTTACGCAATCTTCTGCTCGTGCTCCTCGCCATGCTGCAGTGCATCGGCCTCCATGCGCACCACCAGCTCGTCCAGCTGGCGATCCCTCTCCGCCCGATAGTGCTGCCGAATGGCATTCTCCTTCTCTGCCTGGGCCAGCTTGGCCTTGTTCTCGTGCTCCGCCTTCCACAGCTCAAAGTCCGCCTGGTACTGCTGCTCAATGGTGTTGATGCGGTTCTGGTACTTCTCCTCCTGCTTGGCCATGCGCTCCTGCATCTCGAACTTGGCCTGCTCCAGTTCTTGCTCCTGTTCCCGCAATGCCTCCTGCCGGCGCACCTGGTGATCGGACTCCCGCTGCCGGAGCTCTGCCTGCAGGCGCTCACGCTCGGCGGCAAACTCCTCGACCATCTTCTGTCGCTGGTCAGCCTGAGCTCGCTGCTCCTCCTCCAGCTGGCGTTCGAATCGCTCTCGAATGGCCGTTCGCTCCTTCTCGATTACAGCCTCGCGATCCTGGGCGCAGCTCTCGCGGATGCCAGTCTCGATCTGCTCGTGTTTGGTGCGCGCTTCTTCCAGGGCGTCGAGCAGCTGCATCTGGTGGGAGCGCTTTAGCTCGGTGACCTGTCGCTGGTGGTCACAGGTCATCTTGTTGATCTCTGCCTCCAGGCCCTTCACCGTGAGCTCCTGAAAGGGATTAAAGCTTAAATAAAGAAAATAAATCGGCTTCAAAGCTCCTTTACCTTGATCTTCTTGGTATTCTCTCGCACCCAACGCTCTCGCCGGATTTTCTCGCCCGCCATGGTGGTCTCCTTTGTCCTTGTCAACTCCGTTTCCAGACGGTGCTCCCAGGCCTGATTCTGGCTCTCCAGGCGACGTGTGAGAGCGGCCACCTTCTCGCAGAGGGAGCCCTTGTCCTTGAGCAGTTGCTCAATGAATCCCTGGTGCCGGGTCACCACCTCCTCGTAGTGCTTCTTCTGGTCCCTTAGCTTGGCGGCACCATTGGACTTCTCGGCACGCAGGCTCTTCTGCTTTTCGCCACGCAGCTGTATTACATGCTCCTTGGACATGTGGATAGCGTTGGCCAGCTCATTGGCCCGCAGGCTGAGAGCAATGACCCTACGGGCCAGCTGGTGATTTGGCAGCATGAGCAGCTCAGATAATCTGGATGGGAGTAAGGAATATAGCTTAAAAATATTTCAAGAGAAATTTGTTTGATGTACGCACTTGGGAACCTCATCGGTGACATCGGGCTCCACCACAAACTCCACCTCGGATCTGGTGCTCTCTGGGATAGAGCGACGTGTTTCCATCAGCGTTTTGTCGCAGCTGCTCTCCACATTGTTCAGATAGGCCAAGATGTCTCTGTGGATTGGGATTTCCCTTGGAATAAGTGGTTTTAAAATCCAATATTTACAATTACTTGTATTTATCTCCACTCTCGGGAACTGCTCCCTCGCTGAGGGTCACCGTTTCGGCGGTCTCACAACGCGAGTCCAACTTCAGGTTAAGTTCACTGGGAAGACGCTCGGAAAAGTTGTCTGCAAATCAATATAATTAGTGGTAAGCTTAATATATCCCACCAAATACTAACCCCTCTTCTTGTCCTCCTCAATCTCTTTAATGACGGACACGATCTCATCGTAGGTGGAATCCCTAGAGTCCTCGTTCGACTTCAGGGAGATCTGGGAAGCACTGTCATTGTCCTGGCCCTCGTCCAAGCTCTCCAGTCCCTGCTTGTCCTTCTGGTCGAACTGCTTCTGCTCCTGCATGCTCATCCAGCTGTCCACCTTGTCCAGATTGTATTCAGAGAGCTTTCGCTCCTCCCTTAGGCTGCCCACGCTGATGGCCTTCTTCAGCTTTCCCTGGGTAACAGTCGCCGCACTGCCTGTCGTCTTGGTCGTTGGCTTGGCCTTGTTGTTCCGGTTAATGGGATCTGCACTGGCCGGCTTCACATTCTCCTTTTTCTTGCCCACAAAAGGAGGAGCCGAGGCCACCTTGAGGTAGTTGTTGATGACCGAGTCGGAACTGGTGGTACCAAAGGCTCGCCGATCCTCCTGCACGGCGGGCAGGAAATTGTTTTCGGCTCCAAAGTTCCTTGGATTGGAAGTTGCTCGGTAGGAGGTGCCACTGTTGTTGGCAGAAGTACTGCTGGAGGAGGAGACCAGGTTCTTGGTCTCGGAAAGATTGTTCTGCTTCTCCTTTGTCGGAGAGCCGTACTTTCCCATATAATCCGGCAGGGGCTCAATGTTATTAAGGGGCTCGGATCCCAAGTGATTCTTCACCACCTGGACACTGCCCACCGCCTGCTTGTACTCCCTGATCACATTCAACTCCGGCGTGGGAGCCTTTTGGAGATTGGGAGTAGGAAGTGGAAGAGGATCTTCCAAATGGGAACTGACCTCCGCGAAGCGACAACTCGGAGCATCACAGGCACACTTGAGCTCCGCCGCCGAGGCTTCATTGGTGCTCGTTGTGGAAGAGGATCGCGTGCTGCAAGTGCAATTCTCCGAGGGGCACTTGGGGTACTCGTAGGTCTCCGCCAGGACCTCTCCCTCGGCGGCAGTAGAGCCAAAGTGGACGGACTTCTTCTGCCCAGCGGGATCCGTCGAATCCGTCTGTTTGCTCAAAAAGCTGGGAAGAGTTAGAGGACCCGGAGCAGAGATGCTAGGTCGTGCCTCCTGCTTGTCATTGTCGCAGTCACTGGAGTCCAGGTCGTTGTGCATATTCGGCTTGCTGAAGGACACCCTTCCCGGAAGATCAGGCTTGGCGGTGCGCTGGAGCAGAGCTCCATTACTAAGGCCCTGCTGCTGGCTTGAGTAGGAGCTGTACGAGGACTTACCCTTGTCGCTGCCCGGCATGCTGACCAGGAACCGGTCCAGCTGCTGCTCCCCCTCCTCACTGCTGTCGGGGGTGCGTTTGTGCAGCGAGAAGTCCGACTCGGAAGAGTTGCAGGTGCTGCGGCACAGCCAGCTCCGCTTGATGGGCTCCCCAAGCAGAGACTTTAGCAGGTCGTTGGAGGAGACTTGTCTCTGGAAAGGAAGGATTGGATGTGCATTCTGGTTACCTAAGCCCAGTGCTACCACTCACCTTGCCGCTGAGCCGGAGCTCCTTGTCGGCAAAGTAGCTGCTCTGCCGGCGACCAAACTTGGGATCCGCGGACTGAGGCCGTCCCAGGAAGGGCGAGGAGCGACTGCGCTGCTGCAGGAAGTTCGCCGAGCGGGGCCGGAAGTGGGGACACGGATTGTGGAGAGTCGTCAGCGAGCGCGTGGTGTACTTCAGCTTCGTTTTCTGTCGTGTGGCGAGGTTTATCTGGGGACAGGCTTCAGGAGGTAATTCTTTTTGGGGTGAGGTGGGGTCACGGCACCTACCTGCGAGCCCTTAAGACATAAATCCATAATAGCTTACGATTTGGCACTCATCTAGATACTCTCTGAACCAGACTGCCCTGCCATAGCCTGCTGATTTCCGAAAGGCACTGCCGGGCGAGTCCTGGCCCAAGCTACCTGCCGAGTGGTTTGTTTTGGCCAACCACCACCTGACATATCGATTAAACGCATGTGCCGCCCTGCCGTGTAGGGGTCAGGAGCAGGACGACGACAGATGTTGGTCAGCGGCGCTGCAACCCTCGAAAAACAGGCGGTCGCGTGTTGACATGGTAACTACTTACTTGCCACCCCCACCCGTCGCGGAACAGGTGTCGCGGCATGATTCACCCACCCAACCCCGACTCCATTGAATTATTATTTTATTATTAATTGTGTCCAACATGTAGAGACTTCCACACAATCAATCACCGACTATCGACAGCGGCAAACCTGCCGAATCGAAGCAATTAATCACGGAAGGTAACTGATTGCGACTAGAGCATATCGCAGTGAAGGTCATCGCCAGAGGCTTCGGGGGGTTCAATGCTAGACGTTTGTAGGCAAACACTTTCCGTTTTCATTCACGGCGAGTGCGAGCTCGTGGTCTTAACATTCTTTGATAGACTCTGATAGCCCCTAAACATGGTCAATATCTCCTGCTTAAAGAGGCTTAAGGCACACAAATAATTCTGACTAATTGTAAACATATTTTGAATACTTTATAAATAAGTTAAAGAGCCCTGGAATCAAAGGCTCATTTAGCAAAATAAAATTAAAAACAATACCTAAGCTACTTTGAGTTCTGAGACAATATTTTGCCACCAGTTACAAGTACACCTTTTTGTAAACAAAAATCAAGCTATCTTTGTGGAACACCCTGAAGTGCCTCCAGGGAAAGTAAACAGAATCAGGCACCCTTATCGCCTTAACAGTTCAAACTTAAGGTCCGTTTTCAATAATAATAATTTATTTAAATAAAGCAAATGGTGTCTATTGCAATAAACGTAGTTTGGTTTTGCAAGTCCCGGCAAACAACAAATGTCGGGGACTCGGCCTCAACAGCTGGCGACCTCTCTCCACTCCACTCTCCATACTCGATACTGACTGATGCGCGAAAGCATAAAATTAAATTTGGCAACATTTCTCGTAATCAACTTAGCAACTAACACAAAATACAATACAATAGTTGATGGTTTTCTCTTGTTATAACAAACAAATTGCACTACTCCTGCCCGATCCAATCTGATCCTTACTCCGCACGCAAGGCTGGCGTCACCTGGACATCATCGTTCTGCTCGTCGCTCTTGATGTCAAACTTCAGCTTGGCCAGCTCCTTGAGCTCTCCATCGGCCGGCGAAGGGCTGCCCTCGGTCACCACCTTCACGGTGTCGGGATAGTTGTTCTCGCCGCCACCCAGCTCCTGGGAGAAGCTGACCACTGTCTTGGGCTCATAGTTCACTCCTAGGGCGCCGCTGGGATCTGGAGAGGGTATGCTGGGGCCATCGCTGCTGTGGCCATTGGTCTGTCCATTGGTGTGGGAAATGGTGATGGCCTCTTCTTCCTCCTTGTGTCCATTAATGGCTGGAGTTGCCTCCTCCTTCTGGCCGTTTGTAGCCGGGGGTTCAGCTGGTTCTACCACCTCCACCTGGGCCTCCACTGGAGCGGGAGCGGATGTGGGTGCTACGGCTACGGGTGTTGCCTCTACAGCCTCAGGTTCTGGCTCTGGCTCTGCTTTCCTCTCAGCCGCCACTGGAGCTGGTTCTGGGACTGCCACTGGAGCTGGTTCGGGAGCTGCCTCCACTTCGGCTTCCTCCTCGCCAGCCACAGCTTTGTTGACCTCCTCAATGGCCTTGGCCACCTCCTCGGGAGCCACATCAGAGCTCTCCTCCTTCGAATGACCATTGGTGGTGGCGACTTCCTCGCTGTGACCGTTGCTAGTTACGGGTTCGGGTTCGGGTTCGGCGATCAGAGCAGAGGTGACAACAGCAGCCACCAGGGGCTGTTGCTCCTGCTCCTTCTCCTCCTCAACCTTCTCGGCCACCGGGGCGGGGATCTCGAGGGCAGGAACAATGGCCGGGCTGGCCATGGTCTCCACGAAGGAGGTGCGGTTGGGCGAGTCCGGCGAGATCATGACGTGCGTGAAGTAGCCACTGCGACGGTTCTCAAAGTCCAACACATTCTCCTTGGCCAGTCGCTCCTGGATGCGTCGCTGGCGTCTGATGAACTCCGGCACATCGGCGTCCTCCGAATCGGCGGGTGTGGGTGACTCCGCCAGCTTGGGGCGGCGCAGCACGACCTTAGAGGCCTCGTTCTCGCCGTCCGAGGTGCCGTTGCCATTGCCATTGGTGGCCCAGGTGGCGGTGCCATTCGAGGGCTTGAAGACGCCATTGAACTTGGTGCCGACGATGAATTTGTTGATGTTATTATTGGCCGCATTGCTGTTGGCACTCTTGTAGGCATTGTAGTTGTTGGTGGCACTCGGCTGGGGCGACAGCGCATTGCCGTTCTCCTCGCCCTTGGCGGTCTTGGGAATGGTAAAGTTGGGCTTGCCGTGGCTGATCAGCAGCTTGGTGGCCGGCGAGGGGCTCTTGTCCGGCAGCGGCGAGGGCAGACCGCTGCGGATCTGTATGCTGGGCTTGTTGTTGATGGTCTCGGCCATGTCTGTAGTGCTGGGGGATCTGATCTGGTCGCTGGCGAAGCTTTTACTTTCCGTTTCCGTCACTCGTAACGGGTCTCTGCCGGATAATAGAGGGGAAACAAAGCAAATTAATAAAACATTTAAGAGATGGCAAAAAAAAAACACAAAATAAATTAAGTCACTCGTTTTCAATCATGCTAATTTTTGGCCATAATAATTTGGGGTGAAAAGAGAGCTGGCAGCTGGCGGCTCTTGGCTTAAATAAATATGTATACTGTATACTGAGGGAAAATTGCCAGCTAATTGCAACAATTTTGTTTGATTAGGTGAAACCTATGGTTGATTAGTAGCGGAATAATATCTTATCTCAGAGCCCTTAGCGACGATTAACTGCCCCCCTTAGGGCGAAAAGCTAGTCAAGTTTTTAGTTTGTAACTACTTCAGGCGGTTTAGGAACTTTTATGATTAGGTTTTACAGATAGGGTAAGAGTGAGTCATTTTTTATACTTTAAACAATTTCTCTGGAAAAGTTATGAACACTTTTGGCCAACTAATGAATGGTGAGTCATTCAAAAAGTTGAATATGCTGGGGGGTTTTCTTTAGAATCAATCAAGAATAATTAAGAATCCTAAAATTATCAGATTAATTTCGGGGGTTTTCTTTAGATTTAATCAGGAATATTTAAAAATAAAATACACTTGAACATTTACTCTTTGCACTTTCTTTAGAGGTAAAGACTTTTGATTAAGCTTAAGTTAGTTATGAATAAATTAGTGCCATGTTACTTTCTTAGGACTCAATTAAGAATCTTTTAAAAATGACTTTGTTATTAATTTAATTTCCTACTCCAAGATTTTTTTGAATTCATTAGCTTGCATTTTGCTGATTCCTACAGATTAAATTAGAAAT
>JAEIIJ010006601.1:0-11062 GCA_018904815.1 Drosophila ogumai
TACGAAATTTAAAAAATTAAATAAAATTCAGAAAAGAGCACAAATTGTAAGTAAATATAATTAATTGAAAATATTAAGCTTTGTAGTTAACTTTTCCATTTCCCATTAATAATATTTAAGAAACAATTTTCTTTCCAGCTCTCCTTGGCCCTCTATAATTATCGATTATTATAGTAATATTCAGTATAAATATAATTAATTTAAAATATTAAGCTTTGTAGTTAACTTTTCCATTTTCCATTAATAATATTTTAGAAACAATTTTCTTTCCAGCTCTCCTTGGCACTCGATAATTATCGATTATTATAGTAATATTCAGTATAAATATAATTAATTTAAAATATTAAGTTTTGTAGTTAACTTTTCCATTTCCCATTAATAATATTTTAGAAACAATTTTCTTTGCAGCTCTCCTTGACACTCGATAATTATCGATTATTATAGTAATATTCAGTATAGGAGACATAACTCAACACCCAGGAACAGGAACCCATATATAAGCCTAAAGCAAGACCGGAAATCAACAGGACACCAGCACACACACACACACACACACACACGCTCCATCCTGTAGGGGCTTCCCTGCCCGGCCAGCTTTGATATATGATCAGAAATCAAGTCTTTCCCCACACACACACACACACACACATGACTATTTATCGCTGGACGAGAGTAAATAGCCAACAGAAGCAATCAGCTTATGGCTGTCGTGGCTATATGTTTTCTTGTTGTTGAGCCTTCTTGATTATCACGTTTTTGCCTTTGTGGGAATCAGGCTCAGACATCAATATCGAGTATCCGCAATATCAAGTATACGCGGCATTGGCAGAGGCATAAATCCGCCAAAGGCGCCCACCACTGACCGACCACCAAGGCCTGGCTGGCATCTCATTTGCTCAGCTCCTTTGTTATCCTCCTGTGTTTTGCTTTCCAATATTGGAATTGTGTTTAGCTTAACACCTCAATAAGTCGCTGGATGTCAGTGTAGTACATGCAACATGCAACATGCAATCTGCAACCCAGCAATACCAGCAGCAGCAAAATGATGTTTTCCGCTTAAGCACATCGCATTCGTGTTCCCAAGGGGCAAAAAACCAAAAACATAAAGGCTACAAAAAAAAAAAAAAATGAAAAGCGGAAAAATCGAAAGAAAAGCCCGGCGAGTTGCAAACCAATCCCAGAAGTGCGTCTCTTCCAACACTTTGGTTTATTTTATTTTGCCGCACAATTTTCCCCCCCTTCTCTTTCGAGTTTTCCTTCTGCCTCGCTCCCTTTCTTCCTTTCCTTTTCCAGTTGAGCCTTAAACAAACGCAAAAACCTCAGTCGAGGCTTTACTGTGGCCAAGCCGAGGAGAGCAGTAAGTCGAGGCAACTCAACTAATTGATGACCTTTACAAAGTATTTCAAGTTTTAAGGATTTTCGTATTTAATTAAGTTATAAATATAAATAATATTCATTTTTTAATTTAAGTATTCAACTCTTAAATACTCCCCAAGAAATATTTATTTATTTTCCTTAAAAATAAGTTGGAAATTTACTTTTTATATTTTTACATTATATTATTACCCATTTTTTTAACTAACCCCATTATTCATTTTAATTATCTGTAAAAAAGAAAAAAGAAAACTAGTAACCATTAAAAATAAATCCTCTTAGAAAAGCCCTTCTGTGTTTCCCCAATCGAATTTTCCGCTGACTGAGCACATTGCTCGTCTGTATACCCCAGATACCCTTTCTTATGTTGTTTCTAGTGAACAAAAACAAATAAACATACAAAAATGAGCAGAGGAACAAAGTCGGCAGCAGCAAAAAGGAAGAAAAAAAAAAACAAAAACAAGAAACAAAAAACAAAAAACACAAATGTGAACGTGAACGAACGTGCTTCGTTGCCTGGAGTGCGCTATTTTGCACCTACGGGATTTTGTGACTCCACACACTTCCAGACAATCAGATGCACTGAGAAAAAAGGGGGGTCACCATGGGTTATTTATTTTTTTTTTATTAGATTATTCTTTGTTTAAAAACACTTAGGCTCCAATTTAATTCCATATCTAAAACAATTTTTAATGGTTTTTAACAAATTTAACCTTAACAGTTATTACTTTTCGTATTGTAAATAAATATATGTATTTATCAGCTAGAAATAATAATATTTTAATATTTTTAATATTTTTTCATCAAACCATCAAGAATTGACTTTCTTGAAATCCTGATTTCTCAGTGAGAAAACTCACACATGCGAAGCGTGGAAAATCCATTCGAAATCAGTCAACGCGCCGAGGCTTTCATTCAGTTAGAAAGCAGACAGCAGACAAACAAAAGCAGGAAGAGGGGTTATCACAGAGCTCTTGCCAGGGAGAAGGGACTCGACTCTTTTCAGGGGCGCTGCTTTTCCGGAAAGGGTTGTGCTTGGGTTTTGGTACCCAAACCAGGCTCCAGCGGAAGTGCGGCTTGATTTACTCAACTCGTTTGCTCGCTCGTTTGTTTCCAACTGCTGCAAACATATTTTTCTGCACACACACACACTCACACACTGGAAAGGCCGCTAAAATATTTATTAGCCCTTAAACAAACGGAATAGATGTGCGGCCAGAAAACTATAAAATTCTAGGGGAGAGAGAGGAGGGAGGCCCCGCCCGCACCTTAAAGACTTTGCCAGTGAAATGGCCCAGAAAAGGGGGAAAGGAAATGGGAAATGAAAACCCACCCCCTATTGAGAGAGGGAAAACTGTTGCCGAATTTATTAAAGCATTTCTTACGCATCATTTGTTGCTCTACCAAATTGCTGGGGAGGGGAAAGAAAAAACAACGCAAAACACAAAACACAAAACAACAAAAAATGGTAAGAAAAAGCTGAAAGCCAGTGAAGAATGCAAATGAAATGGCCCAAAGGCAAGAGGGATTGGGTAAAAAAAAAAACAAAAACAAGCAGCAACTAGGGCCGGAAAAATGCTGATGTGTTTCGACTTAATGAAAACGCAACTTGAAGTTTGATAAAGTGAAATCTTGGCCACGGGACGTATGAGTAATGCGGAAAATCGAATCGAATGGGCAAAATGGATGGCAATGGAAAAGAATGAAAGAGGAAAACCACTCGTATCGTATGGGAATGCATCAATCAAAAAATTTGAGCAGCAGCAAAACAAGACACACTCACAGCGTTCGTGTTCGAAATACAGGAAAAGAAATTAAGTAAATCACTAAATTAATTGCCGAAAAGAAATAAGAAAAGAAGGCCAAGTAAAATCCACACACAATGGCAGGTCAATGAACTGAACTCAACCGAGCCGCAGTCAGGGAAAAAAAAAACAAAAAATTAGACGAGGAAGAATAAATCCCTGCGGAGGACTTATCGAGAAAATAGTACAAACATCGGGGAAAACCTAAGTGGACTTTAAAAAGGCAAAAAATTACATGTTTAAATATTTTTAAGATACATTTCCATCATATAAATAAATACATTTCAATATATTGATATTACCTTCTATGAACTCCCTTTTAATTCTAACAACTACTTGACTTGTATATATATAGAACAATAGATTTAGCTTTGATTTAACCGTAGTAATTCTGTAGAAAATTTAAAATTTATTATATATTATTTTAATTTGAACAACTTTTTGAATTGTTGATCTTTCTTATAAACATTAAACAATCATGCGATCTTTTCAATTTTCCTCTTTATAGCAAATTTTTACTATTTTACTATATGTAAATGTAATAAACAACGTTTCTAGGCAATCTTATTAAATATCCTTAAATATATAGTTTATAATTATAGCAACTGTAAACATTATTAAACAGTACCAAACCTAAAATAATAATAATAAAACTTTGTTTCAATTTCCTCCTATATTTATCCCTGTTTATTTTTAGCAACTATTTAAGTTACTAAACCTTAAAATATGCGTACCAATTCCCAAGCATTAGCTTATTAAATTTCCTTTTAATTACAACAACATTTTGGGGCCAAAATATAAGAACGAAAATTTCCACAAATTCTTATAATTAAATTTTCCCTTCGCAAACTGTCCCTCGATCGGTCGGTCGAGGTGGTAAGCCGCGCCGGATATAATTGAACCGATTGCCTGGGCAGTTGGCTCCAAACTTGAATCGAATATTCAAACCAAATTAGAAGCCTTTTTGGCCATGGCCAAGGGCTAAATGAAAGGGCTGTGAGTGTGTGGGTGTGTGGGTGTGTGGGTGGGTGTGAATGTGACGGGAAGTCACGCGCAATCGTTCCATTGCCCGCAAAAGTAGGCAAGCGATTTTTGTGCTTCAATTAAATTTGATTTGCTGCCATTTGTGCGGAATGGCAAAGGGGAAGAGGACGCTGTGCGACATTCATGTATGCGCCCAGCCCCCGTATCTTCCCCCACTGCCACGCCCCCTGATGAACCCTCTTTACCCATCATTAGGTCCGTAGTTTGTGGACCTTTTTTGCGCTCCTTTTGCCACAAATTTAGTGTCCTGTGTGTGTGTGTGCCTGGCTGACTGGTTGATTGTGCGATGGGTGTGATTGCTGGTGGCGAAAGGATCCCTTGTCCCCGGCTTTTGGCCCATTACCTTTGGCAGTTGCGCCTGGAAATAACGTTTTTGATATCATTTGCTGATGTGGCAAATGTGTCTGGGCTCTTCACTGGCTTTTTGTGAACGCTTCTCTCTGTGTAACTCCTCTCCTGCTTAGCCCTGCCCTGCCCTGCCCTGTCCTCTTAACCCTCTTAGCCCCCTGAGTCCGCTGAAACCCCTTAACCTCCATAATCCCGCTGACCTGTGGTCAGCATTGAGTGACTGAGGAGCACATTTGGCCAACGGGGTTCCCCTACTGTTTCTCTCTTTTTTTTTTTTTGCCATTTCCGTTTGTCCGAAATTTTCGAGATATCCTAGAATGCAGCACCATCATCATCATCATCACCATCATTCAGTGGGCACTGAGCCACACCACACCACATCCTACATCCTACATCCACATAACTTGCACATTGTGAGGCGAAGGACGACAGCTTCCAATCATAATGTCAATGAAATGAACTGGTCGGTCCTGTCCGGTTCCAGCTCCCAATTTGCCCCGCCTAGCATCTGGCTTTATGTACATTGCCCTTCGAAATGTATGGATGTATTCTACAGTTTATTCACTTCTATATCGCTGTTTTTTATTTAAAGATTTTTTTATATTAAAAAAAACAAACTTTAAAATTTTCAAAATATGCCAGCTATTCAAAGAAACTTAAAGAAACTAAATAATCTTTATTATTTATTTGTATTTTTAAGGCATCCGAAAAATAATCTTTATTATTTATTTGTATTTTTTTAGGCATCCGGGATTTAATTAATATTTTTTAAATTTTAAATAATTTTAATTTAATTTAATTTTAAACATATTTCTAGGACCATTTTGGTAGGGCATTCAAAAGTTTGTGCATCATGCAAAGGAATATCCCCCAATAATGACCTCTTCGAGGCCACTGCACTTTTCACTTTGGCTTTTCTTCGCTCTTGGCTGTAAATCCTTTGCTTCTATTGATGCCCCCAAGGAAAAATGCAACGGAAAAGCACCATCATCAACAGCAGAATTTACCAATACTACACCAAACTCAAAAACAACCAACCAACACCAATCCTCTACCAACATTAACACCAACATCTACACAAACCTCAATAGCCTCAAACCTACATCAGCCCTAGGCCATTAGAAAAACCAAACACCAACACTAACTTTTACATAAACACCAACCATACAAATAAACACCAACCATACACCAACCATAAACACCAAAATACAAATTTACTCCAACCATAACACCAACATCTAAAACAACGTAATATTAACACCAGCATAAAACCCTACCTACCAAAACACCAACGCAATACCAACCACACACCAACCCAACATTAACCCTACATTAACCCCACACCAATACCACCTACACCATCTTTTCAGCAGATTTGGCACTTTTCATGTACGCCTGCTAAGTGATTTTCCCAGAAAATCATTTGGTTTTTCTCAATTTTTCCTTGCATTTTTCCCGTCGGACCATAATGCATTCTTCTGCTAATATTATTTTCCTTTTTTTTCGCCTTTGTTTGGCTTTGGTTCCTGCAGCCATCTGATGGATATTTGGTCGTTATTTGTTGCATTTCACTGTTCGAGTTTTTCATGTTGTTGTATTTTTTTTTTGTTTGTTTTTCCTTCACATTTTCTGCGTATTTACTACTGCAGTTGGCTGTGTTTTTTCTTAGGTGCGTACTTAAAAAATCATTTCTTTCGCTGACGCATCTTAAATCGTTTTTCATTTTCTTGGTTTAAATCAATTTTCCTTGTTTGCTTTTGACCATTTTTTCTTTTGGGAAGATATTCTTTTTAAGAGGTTTACAAACCACTTTTAAATTTTTAAATTATTTATTTTAAATATTAAATTTTAGTTTACTTTTACAGGCAATCTTAATGATTTCCAAGAGATCTCTTCTTTTAAGTGCTATATGCATTATTCCTTTAACTTTTTTTTTGTATTTCCTTGAGAGTTCTCATCATATTTCATTGCTCTGTGAGCTTCCTCGTTTCCTTCTTGGATTTATAATCGTTTCATTTCCTCAAATGCCAAGCATTTGGACTTCCCATACCCCGGGCTGTCCTTGTTGTATATATGTATTATCCTCTTGTCACATCTGTGCCAATCCAAAAATGATTCCTTCACGAAAGTTTCGCCCGGTCATAAGTTTTTGCAGCAACAACAACACATTAGGCCAGGAAAGTTGGTAGTACGTAGCTTTTTGGTCCGGCTTCTGGCCTGGCCGAAAGCAATTCCGCCCACTGCAATTGCTGTTGTGTTCTGGTCGCAGCTGCCAAAAAGTCCCCGTGTTGGGGTCAGCTCAACACACACCGCATACACACACACACACACACACACACACCCCAAACTGGCCAAGCTAAACTCGAAATCCAAGTCCAAGGAGCAATAGTGAAGGCGAAGCCAAGTTTCTGGGAAGCGCGACGACGACAGACAAATGGCAAAACTAAATTAATGCAAAGACGAGGTATATCCTTGGCTAAGAAGTACACACTAGGCTACAAATCTCAGGGTTACAAAGCCACAAAATATTATTAACTATAAAATAATAATGTTAGATAGTTTATATATAAGAAATAATATTAAATATTATTTTATATATATTTTTTTTATTAATTTAATTACCACCTTCTTTAACGAATTTGATTGATAAAATCTCCCCTAGTCCAAGCTATATACCCCCTTATAGGGTATTCAAAGTAGCCCAAGCATAGGCACTATCACGACTCCTGCTCGAGGACACCCAGTCTGGGGTATCCTGCCATCTCTTTTTGGGCCCTGCTGCTGTCTTAGCGCTTAAGTGCGATGGCATTAAGCTATTAGCATAATTTTTGTGCAATATCATTACGATGGAGCCACGACAGTCGCTCTACGTGAGTTTGTTGTGGGCTAAAGAGATTATGCCATTTATCATTGACATATTCGGTTCAACCCACCGGGGCAAAGTCAACAATGAAAAGAAAACGCATTCGAGATAAAAAAAAAAACGAAGGGAGGAAAATCGCTTTTACTTACTTACTTACTTAGAAGGGCCACAGCACAGACAAAAGCCCAAACAAAGTTATTCGCAAAAAAGTTTCGGGACTCTTCGCCTGTTTTCCTATTTTGTCTGGCTTAGCCAGGAGGGAAATGATTCGAACCAGAAATAAAGATGAAAGAAACTGCACTCACCTGCAACGAGAGAAAAAAAGTATAAAATTAAGTGTGTGTTTTTTTTTTTTAGTTTTTTAATGCACTTTTCGGGGGTGGCTCTAAGGTAAATATGGCAATTTTTTCATACACTTACGAGCTAATTTAATTAGGGAACTTAGAAAAGCACACACACACACCGGTTGCTCTTCATGAAAAAATTATATAAAAATTTAATAATATATATATAAGTTTACATAGAATACTCTTAACTTTCAATTATTTTATAAATTTTATTATACATATTAGAATTAATTTATAATTTATAGAAAGCCATAAAACACCACACATTATGTAATTTTTGTATAACCATGTATTAAATAAAATATAGTATTATTAGGCTTTTTCAAAATCACATAATTTCCCTTATTCAAACCGAAGCCAAAGATAAATGTTAAGCAATTTGGCCTCCCCAGTTTTTCCCACCCAGAATCAACACACACACATAATGTGTACACTGTACATTATGAAAATCCGTCACATAAACGAGTCAGTCTCTAGGAAAATTTCCATAAACCAGTTGATTGATTCCTCAGCCAAGGAAAATGTATATTGCGTCTTTTCCGGGGTAGCAAAATGTCCTCATCATAGACTTGCAACGAGGTTCTCTTAGTATTATTATTTTTTTTCCTGAGTGAATAAGGAGCTTGGATTTGTTTTCCCCGCCAGTGCTTCACATGTGGAGTGCGGGAAAATTGTGGAAAATTTGTGGGAGCAAGGTGCTGGTTGAGAAACTCCACCGGGTCCCGGCCGGAACTCAACATTTTAATTGCCTCGATGGGATGGCGGGCAGACCTGCACGACTTCCAATTTTCAACTTGAAAACTCAAATTTCGTGTGCAATTTCCTTGGGCGGACAGTGGGAAAATGCAGGAAAATGGCTAACCCCATATAAAAGCACATAGAAAAGGTCTAAACGACTTGCCAGATAACTCGCTAAGCCGCAAAACGGTCCGCAGTTCGTTTACTTGCTTTAGTTTTTATGCGAGGTATTAGTCGAGGAATCCAGGGTATATACATTATAAAGTATATTTTATAAATATTTAATATTTATAAATAATAAAACACACCTTATTTATTTTCCTTAATATTTTAGTTATATTTTTTAAATTATTATATTTTCGCTTAAGACTTTTGAGGTCATCTCAAAGTCCAAGCTTTCTCATCTTGGTTTTATTTTTTACTTTCTTATTTCCCCCCCAACATTTTCCGCCCATTTCCCAGCCCAACTAATCCGCCTCAAAATTTATTTGCTTAATTTCATTTGTTGGCTGCAACTTTTCGGGGAGAGGTCAGAGGGCAGGGCACTGAAGCGGAGCTTTGCAGACGTGCGGTAATGTTTTGGCTTAAGCTCTCCCCATCGCTATCTCGCCCCTATTTACTTCTCTTTCTCCAGCCCTATAGCCGTCTCTTTCGTTTGGCTATTTTCTCCAGCTGGTCAGTGGCCAGAAATCAACTTGGCTTTGGAGCATAAATAATCAGTGCAAGTGTATAAATCAGGACTGCATTTGCAGAGTGCTCTTACTTGTTTCTAGCTCTCTAAGGAATTATAAATATTCTTTGTTTGGATTTAGTTTTTACTTTATAATTTTACCTTATAAATTAAAAAATTTAAATTGTAGCAGAGATATTTTATCTGAGAGCACAAGGAGGTATTTTAGATTCCAATTCTTTTTAAGTTTATTTAATAGTTCACCTTACTAAATATAAATAAATTGTATACTCTTTTATTTAAGATTTTTAAATATTTTTAAATTTAATTAACAAGACTTAAAATAAGTCTTAATTTACCCCAATCGAAATCCTTAAACATGGTAGCCAAGTTTCCACTTCTTTAAGCCTGTTTCCATATCCTTGATTAATGCCTTCAACTTTTTTTCAATAAGGTATTGAATTTCCGTAAAATGTGCTTCGGGTTGGGATTTCTAATAAAATTCCATTCCAGCCTAAAACAAGTTTTTCGCCTGAGGGCGAGACCAAGACGCTCATGGCAGGACATGAGAATGCATCTTCTTTATTTCATTTTACGCGCATCGACCCGCCTCTCTCCCCTCCCCCTCTCAGCGAAAAACTCCTGTAAAGTCCCTTGGAAAATTCCTGCACAGAGAAAAGTTTTTATATTTAAATTTAGACAAAATCAAAATATTAAATGGAAATGTTTTTCCCCCCTTAATTCCTATTACTGTTTTATAATAATTGTTGTTATATTAATTGTGTTATATTAACTTTAATTTATAAATTTAGCTTAGAAACCCACTCTTATTTCTCTCCGTGTATGTGCCTTCATTTCAATTAATTTCCGCGACATTGATGCGCCTTGGCAACCCGTAGAGATGTCCTCCTGCCCCTCTCATCGCAGATGTGTGCTGTCTTTTCTGCAGCATCCTTGCCGCCTGAATTTTCCCCCGCACCGCATCTGCATTTTTCCCCCTCCCTGCACCCGGCACTTTCCTCTGAGATTTTCCCTTCCCCTCGCGAAAAACTCCTTGTTGTCATCGCAAGCTTAAAACATTTTTGCCGGGCGCGTTTTTAATTAATTTAAAGTTATTTTGCCTGTCGTCAGCCGGTGACACGCCCACCGCCTCCTTTGAAATACGCCTTTATTAAATCAGTCTGGATTGCATTTTAATTGAAATCCTCTTGTTGTCCAATAAATTTACATAAATATCGTAATGGCTACAAAAAATTAACTGAGAGACAGTCGGAAAATTGCAAAGTTTTCTGGGAAATATCCGGAATCCCTAAATAATTATATACCAACAATTTCTGATTGGCCCAGGGCAAAAGGAATAGGGTAATCCCAAGCAGGAAAAGCTGCATTTGGCATAATTAATAATTCCAGTTGAATGGGAAATCTGGTATAAATGCAGAATAAGCTTTTCCTTAACCAACTTTTATTTGAAAATTCTACAAATTCACATGCATTTAATTTAAAAAAAAATTAAAAGTATTTTTAAGCATTTTATATATGAAATAGAACATATAAAATAGAACATAGAACATTCAAATTTCCATTTAAATATAATAATTCAATGAAAATTCAAAAGAAATCTAAATATATACAAAATACCTTTAATAAATTGTCAGAAAATTGGTAATTTAATTTAAAAAATATTTGACAAAGAAAGTCTTATTAAAAAATATTGATTTTAAAACTATTTGATTTCCTTCCCTCAGTTTTCCCTTTAACAATATTAATTTATTAATTAGGATACAAAAAATATACTAAAATTTATACAATGAAATATATTATAATCTAAGACAAGGAAACCCCTGTTTAAAGTTCATTTTCAATTCAAAAACCC
>JAEIIJ010006620.1:0-26639 GCA_018904815.1 Drosophila ogumai
ATAAAATAAAAATAATTTTTTTTTTTTTAATTTGAGATGATTTGAAGATTAGATAATAAAAACAAAAATATTTTACAAAAAAATTTGTAAAAATCAAAAATTAATTAAGACAAATTAAATTTTCTTCGTGTTAGTTTTTGGCATTTAAAAATTAGGTGTTTAACTTGGACTTACCCCCTGCTGATATGTGGTGGCGCAGTAGGGCGCCGCCCCGTTGGGCGTTGTGGTTGTGTGAAAGACGGTGGATCCATCCGGCGCTTGGTAGCTCTGCGTATACGTCCAGGTGGTGGTCTTGGGCTCCTCAACAACGGCCACACTGGGTCCATGGCTCTGGCTGGGCGTCTTAACCTCGCACTGGCTGTAGGGCGTGGAGCTGGGCGAGACGGACTGGAGGTCACAGTTCACCTGCGTGGCAGCAGCCACCAGAGGCGTCTGCAGAGGCAGTGGCGTCTGGCTGGCCGGCGGCAGCAGGTCGGAGGATGAAGCAGCCGAGGCGGAAGAAGAGGGTCCAGCCAGCGGCTCCTGCTCCTGGGGCAACTCCTGCTGAGCTCCGGCAGCTCCGTCCAGTTCCAGCTGCTTCTCACCCAAAGCACAGCAGGCGGGTATATTGGGACTGGTGGCCTGGTTCTTGTACTTTTGCACCTCGATGCGATCGTAGTTCTTCGTGGAGGTGGAAGTGGTAATGCTCAGGCAGGCCGTGGCACTGGCCAAGCTATCACAATCGTCACCCTTGATGCTTCCTCCATCCTGCTGCTGCGGCTGCTGTTGCTGCTGGTCGTAGCTCTCGTATCCTTCGGAGCACTCCATGCCCGGCGATTGGGTCTCCTCCGCGTAGCTCTCGGTGGAACTGCAGGAGAGCTCAGCGGTGACATACTGCTGTTGCTGCGGTGGTAGCTGCTGCTGCTGCTGTTGTTGCTGCAACTGTTGCTGATGCTGCTGCTGCTGCTGCTGCTGCTGTTGCAACTGTTGCTGCTGCAAATGCGGAGACGATTTGCGATAATTGTTGTAGCCACCGGAGTTGGTGTTGCCCTGCGACTGGTACTGATTGCCCCCCGTGTGCTGGAGCGCCTGGTTGGGCGGCAGGTTGGACGGGTCGTAGTGGTAGATGGAACTGCAAAGGGTTTATTCACATATAAAACGTATATTTCACTTGGCTAAGGAACAACTGAATAGGGTAGAGTGTGTCTTTTGGTAAGTATTTTCTCGCTCGGCAGCATGCAACGTTCGAATAGACAAAAGTAAGTACAACGATTATAAAGCGACGATCAAAAAGTGACTTTTCTTTATTTATCTATTTAATTTGTATATTAATTTTAATTTATTTATAAAAAAAAGTATATATTTTGATCGCAGCTTTATAAAGTAAATAAAAGGAAAGTACAGTCGGCACAAGCGGCTGCTGACAAGAATGGCCAGGGTTTTTGCTCTTTGTATAATTATTTTTTAAATATATTTTTTTTGTTGCAGTGTATGTTGGCGACGCGACGGCAGCGACAGCGACAGACATTTAGGATTATATATAAAAGTAATCGAAAAACAACAACAACAAATGGCTTGATCGACTGATTGATTGATACAATGCGAAATGCAATTGGAACGAACAACAATTAGGATAAGACGACAACACTGGCAGACGATACACCGATACACATTCATTCTTGGGAGTTATCGATCAACGCTGGAGGAAAGGCAAGCGCTTGGTGATTTGATTTTGGTAATGGAAAGGTGAATTTTGAGAGGAGAAGTCCGATATGATATATGGCCGTCGACTTTTATATATCGAAATTTACAATCTGAAAAAAATATCCACTTAAATGATTATCGGATTACATTATTTCGATATATAAAAGAAAATATCAATTTATCGCACATATCGACTTTTACGATACAGTATCGATATATAATGATATGATATCAAGTTCTGAGTGGCCTCTGTTTGGTGATTTAAAATGTGTGTAAGTGTGGTGGTGTAAATGTGAGAGATAGAGGCACAGATCGAGAGATAGAGAGAAAGGTGAGAGGCGATTAACTATAATCGATAGCAGTTGGTGTTGCACTCGGTGTTGGTTAATTTAGTTCGAGTTTAGGCAGATAATTTACAAAAACAACATCAACAAGTCGGCACGAAAAATGAAAAGCTAAAAATGTTGCATATTTCACATATATAGGAACGTATTAATAGTTGTAATAAATAATATATATAAAAACATAGCTATAGTTATATTTGAGTATTATTTTTAAATATTTGCTAAATATTTAATTAAGCTTCAAGCTATTATTTGAGGGAAAAACATTTGTATATGTTAGAAGTTACTCTTTGAAAATGGTGAACCTACTATGGATTTATTAATTTTTAATTTAATGTTTTTATAATTTTAAATAATCTGTTAATTTTTTACTTTTAATAATGGCTGATAAAAATTATTTAAAATTTTTGCATTTTTACTACAGCTGTTTTTTGTATTTACTATTGAATATATATAACTTTTATAAGGATAAGTTAAACGAATACGGAACTATATCATTAAAAAATATATATGCATACATATAACATATATAACTGTTCCCTAAAGCCGCATTTGTCGCTCTTTCTATTCGAGTTAGAATGTGTAAGTCGAAGAACAAATAAATAAAGCATTTGCAGAATTTGTTTGGAAAAATACGAAAAATTTTGCAGCGATTTTTGTATATTGTTATTAATATTATTAATATATATTTTTTTAATTGTTTGTGTGGTTTTAATTTGCTTTGGTTTAGTTTTTGTAAATTACCCGTCTGCATTGACAATTGGTTGGAGGGTTTGCGGATCAATGAGGAGGCTGCCAATTGGCACATTCGAAATGTCTGTGACGGCCCAGACGAGTCCCGATGTCCCCGAGGAGTTGGACGACGACGACGACGATGCCGATGCCGACCCGGACGCGGCTCCCACTATTCCCAAGGGCGGCGATGTTGCGCCGGCTGTGTTCGCCTGTGCTCCAACCACGGATACCCGGCTGTGGTTGTGCCCATGGCCATGCCCATGCCCATGACTGTGACTGCTATGGCCATGGCTGTGACTGGGCGGAGGCGGATGGTTCAGCTCCGGCGTCTGCCTGTCGCTGCCGTAGCCCGTGGGCGAGGGCGTGACGGAGTCGGAGCGCACGGATTGGGTGCGAGTCTTGTAGCTGGAGTTGGTTGGGGAGGTTGGAGTTGGAGTCGGTTGTTGGATTGTTTAAAATGTTGGTTGTTTTTGTTGGTTGGTTGGTTGGTTGTTGGTACATTGTTGTTTCGTTTGTTGTTGTTGTTGTTGTTGTCGGGGAATTGGCATACAAAAATTTTGATTGATTTCGGTTTTTTTTTCGTATTTTTTAGTTTTAAATTTTAAATTATTTTTAATTTAATTAAAATGGGGAGCGAGAGCGATTTTGAGTTGGGGTACATGGATATGGTTTTAACATAAATTAACCTTAGTTCACCGATTCCACTAGGTATTATTTAATATTTTTCACTAAAAAATATTAATAATTATTTAAGTAAATTAAAAAAAAAATATAAGCATTGCATTATTTTATATTTAATGATTAAAAGCAGGGATCGTAAATAAGGGTTAAGAGTAACATAAAAATTAATTCTAACAAATTGTTATTAGAAAAATAATTTTTTTTAATAAGTAATTAATATGACTTAATTAAATTTTTTTAATATAATTAAAAAATAACTCTTATTTTACTATAATTTAAATTTAAAAATTAAAGTTCTTACGATCCCTGATTAAAAGCAAAACATTTCTATTATGGGATGTATATCGATAATAACGATAAAAACTTTGGCATGATAATCAATAAAAAAAAATCCCTTTTATATCGAAAATATCAAAGACCCATCAGTTTCGCACATTGAGAGTCAAGGGATAAAATTCTCAAAGTAAAAAGAATTTAATCAATTTTTACGAACTCTGATTATTTAGTTTAATTTATTATTAATCTATTATTAATCAATTGTTATTAATCTTTCCTAGACCTAGTGGTTCCGGCTTAACATTTAAACAAATAACAACTAATTGAAGCTTTCAGAGCACACTCACCCACTGCTGGAAGGTGACAGCCGCCATGGTGTGGAGGTGCTGCCAGTGGAGTCCTGCTTGACGAAGCCGCGTCCGCTCTTGTTCGAGTTTGTGGAATCACCGCGCGGCAGGGAATTGTTGCCGGGACCACCGGAACTGGGCGGTCCACCATAGTTGCCAAAGTTATGAGACTTGGGCACGGCTCCGCCGCCCGAACGCATAGAACCATCCCGCGATTCCGTGGACTATAAAGTAGAAATTTAAATTAATTTAAGATTTAAATTAATTTAATTAAAGTGCTTCATACATTCTGCATTTGCAGCATCTTTCCATTGGGCCTCTTTGGCCTGGGCGGCTGCTGAGATTGCTTCTGCTGTTGCTGCTGCTGCTGCTGCTCCCAGCCACCGTAGCACTCCTCGTCGCCACCGCCACCGGAATAACCATCTTGGGCGCCGCCAGTTCGACTAAAGATGCGACTACGCGCCCGATCATAGTCCTCCTCGCGCTCCTCAAAGCTCTTGGCCTTACGGTCCAGGGAGAGGGGACATAAGTAGGGTGACTGACGCACCTCGTCGAAGCTGTGCGTGTCCCGCTTCAGAATCGATTTGCGTGCATCGTCGCGCACCAGCGACTGGAAGCGTATCTGGAAATCAAAGTATTGTATAAATTAGTGATAATTATTCAGTTTTTATAACGAATGTATGTGTGTACCTCTGGTATGCGCGTGCCCTTGGTGACGGCCACAATCACACACTGCTGCGTCTCGGTGTCCACATTATGCTCCATGCCAAAGAAGGCGGCGGTGCGATGGATCAGCATGCGATTGTAAGAGGAAGCGGGCGGAAAACGATACTCACAGCCGCGACTAAAAAGGGTAAATTAATTAATTTGTTGTTGCTCTAGATCTTCAGATTTTTGACTCACCTGTTCTCCTGCACAAACTCCATCAGATCCTTTTCGATCTTAAGCAAGATATTGCGATCCTTGGGATTCTTGTTGAGTGTGTCGCGAAAGAACATTAGGAGATCGGTGCCGCCATAGTCCGTGTACTGTTCGCTCGAGTTCTCTGATTGATGAAAGACTAGAATCAGTGAGTGGATGAGCCGGGGATATTTTGGCCACAAACACACACATAGAAAGCCGATAACACTTACCGCGCGATATAAAGCCCGAGGTGTTGTTGCTGCTTGAGTTGTTGGAGTTAGAAACGTTTCCTCCGCCTCCGCCACCTCCTCCTCCATTATTGCCCCCGTCAATGCTGCCGGATGAGCTGCCTCCGAGATTCTTCAAGCGCGGCTTGTTACCCTTGGCATTGGTGTTGTTGGCTCGATGCTTCTTGTTGCCGCCAGCTCCCCTCGGCTCGTAGTGATACGGCTCCTCGTCATGATTATTGCTCAGATTACTGTTCTGGCTGGACATCTCGTGACGCTCGTGACGTTCATGTCGCTCTGCCGCCTTGTAGTTCATCCCAGAGTTGTATATTACGCCCGTGGAAGAGTTGCTGCTGTTGCTGTTGGTGTTGTTCTGATGCTTCTGCTGGTTGTCCAGGCCATTGGTTTTCAGATCCACCACATACTTTTTTCCGGCAGTGTTGTTATTGTACTCCATGCCACTGCCATTGCTATTGGTGCGATTGTGCTGTCCGCCGGATTTCTTTGGTGGCGATAGCTTTGGGAACTCTGCCTCATTGCTGAGCGGGACATTCTGCTGCGGCTTCGGGGGCGACTGTTGCTGCTGCTGCTGCTGCTGACTAGTGACAATCACCGCAGGTGGCGCCTCCATCAACGGCGAGTTGCCCCTTCCAGTTGATTGTGCTTTGCTGTTGTTGTTGTTGTTGTTATTGTTATTGCTGATTATGGCATTATTGTTGTTGTTGTTATTATTGTTGCTATTGTTGTTTTCTTGGGCTTCCCCCAGGAGCTGCTCGGAGGCGGCGCGCGGCGTTGGCGTGCGCGGCGGCGATGTCGACTCACGCATTGCATGGCTGCGTGTGAGATGTTTGCCCTTCATGTTGCCCTGTTGCAAGGAGAGAAAAAAAAATAAAGGGGCAATCAGAAGTCGTCCAGGGGTTGGTAAGGTAATTAGTTTCAAATTAGTAAACCAAAATTAAATGCCAAAGTTGACCACTACAGTAAAGCCTTGTTATAAAGACTAAATATCAAATAAACCCACAATACAAATTAACGGTTTAAAGATCTGTATTTTCCAACTATCTTAAAATAAATATATAAATTCATATAATTTTATTTTATTTTTTTAATTTGTTATACCACAGTAAAAACTTTACTAAACAAAGGCCTGCTGTGTCTTCCATTTATATAAAAAAAAATATTAATGTAATTTAATTTTATTATTGTTCTACGCCAAGTTTCACTTTACTAAACGTTATTTCAATGTAAAAATCCATGATGCAATTGTTGGCTCATTGAAATGTGAAAAACAAACTCGACGGCTCGACGGGGCCCACACTCTCACCGGAAAAACCGAAAAGGTTAGACAGCCAAGGGAGTAAACTCCGCCTCCTGGCAGTAAACTGTATACCCTATAATACCCCATCCTTGCCAGGACTCGGATTGCCTTTTGACATTATCCGCGCGACCTGAAGGACAGAGGACATCGAACGGTATGGAGGATGATACACAGTGGGGCGTTCGTTTTCAGTCAGTCTGTCAGTCGGCTCAAGTTTAGTCATCACATTAATTTGTTTCTTGTATTATTTGTTTGCCTATTTCATTGATTTTCCCGGGACTGACATCATTAATCAGCTGGTTGAAGGCACTTGAAAGGTGGCGATTGGGCTAAATTAACACTTGAAGTCTGAAGGAAGTGAAGCGAACTGAGGACTAGGGCTTGAGGTAAAAGCAGTAAGGGTTCAAATAAGAGCAGAAAATATATACAAATAATAAATATATTTTAACTTTTACTGGTATTTATCACAAACGCTAACAGGAATTTGAAAGACTTTTCCACTTAAAAGAAAAGCTTCCGAGTTGCCTCACCGCAGGCAACAAAAAAAATTCCCCGAAACTGCTCAAATACTGAATTATAAAACTGATTTCCCGGTATCTGATTTGCCGCCCATTTAACTTTCAATGTACGGGGAAAAATCAATAAATCGACCTTGGAACCACGCAGCAGCACCAGCAGGAGCAGCTGCCAGTGAATGCTCCCAAAAATCGTTCAAACGGGGAAAAACTCTAACGCTCAGCACACACATAAACAATGATTGACGATAAATCCTGTATGAGCTGTTAGCCAAGGCAACCGACTAGGGGCCAAAAAGGGGTGTTCAACACCCACACACCCAACTCATACATACATAAACCTTGAACTCTGGTGTGTTGCTGGCAAAAAGAGGGCTTAGAGCCGTCTGGGATTGTGGGGCGGCAGTAACTGACTGCAGGAGCCAGGAGCAATCAGAACCACGTTTACCAATTGCACACTGCACTCTCTTCGGGGTCGATTGGGGAATTTCCAGCTATTGCGATTCGCAGAATATATAGTAATCGCCATCCCACACCACCCACTGCCAGGACTGCCAGTGACCTGACCCAGTTTATTAGACATTTTTTGGGCGTGTATCCTCTTTGCTCGAGAGTTCAGTTCATGGCTGCACTTATTTCGCTGCGAGAGAGATTGTCCCAGCGAGAGAGAAACGAGCGCAGAGTCCCGACCAGATGATGAGCGGAGAGGAGCCTGAGTAGAGAAGCCCAAAATGCAACTCGACACCTGACAAGATGTGACCTGACCTATATAATCCTCGCCTACGCCTGTCCGAGCATTTTCAAATTAACCTTATTTCTACATTCTAAAAGTTTTTGATACATAAAAATATTTTCAGAGCTTAACTTTTGAATATTTTATGACGAGGAAATACCAAGTGATACCTTAAAATAATATTAATTTAAACGATTTATATTGTTATTTACGGAAGAAGCTTGTTCCCTGAAGTGCAACATACTCTATGAAAGTCTTTAAATATTTAAAATGTCATTAACTTGGCTCTTGGGTTTCTACAAACATTATTTATCAATTAAAAAAGGTCCTGATAGCTCCATTAACTATTAAATGTTTAAATATTTAACAACTACTTAGACTTTGTTTAGGCAAAAACTAAGAAACCATTTTAAAAGGTTATACATGAACTTACCCGTCTGTTGCCGAAGCTATTCTGGCGTCCCAAATTGGCAGCTCCTCCGGATCCGGATCCTGGCACTGTCTGGAACTCCTCGCTGCAGTTGTTGTTACTATTACTGTTGTTGTTGCTGGTGCAGTTGCTTGTGGTTACTGCAGCAACACTAGGGGCTGCAACAGTGGTGGCGGCGGTGGTGGCAACAACAGAGGATGTTGCTGTTGTTGTTGGAACAGCCGTTCCAGCTGCTCCCGTTGCTGATCCCGAAGATGCAGAGGAAGATGCTGATCCTGTTGCTGCAGCAGGTCCGCTGGCAGCAGCGACTGCAGCTGCGACAACGACTCCTCCTCCTCCTCCTCCTCCTCCAAGTCCCACACCCGCTCCCACTCCGGAGGATGAGTTAGTATTTGAGGCAACGGCGGCGTTGGCACTGGCAACAACTACAACGGCGGCCGCAGCGGCCGCTGTTGAGGCAGAAGCGGCAGAGGATAAATTGGTTGGAATATTCGTAGCTAGGGCTACTTGAGATTTTGTGGAACTCATAATCACAGTTTATGTCAAGTGTACTGAAAGAGGAAATAAGAAAAAAGGAAGTTTAGTTAGTAAAACAGATAATTAATTTAATATAACAATTGAAGTCCATGAGGCAAACGATCCAAAATTACAGATATTTATGTGTGAAACCCTTTGGTTAAAATATCAGCACAGCTCATATATAGAATTGACTTTAAATATAATTATAAATTAAATTGATTCAATAAAGGAACTAAAATTTCTATTATTATTATATCCCATGAGTGCTTTTGTCAATTGAAATATACATTTTTTTAATAATTGTATATAATCTTTGATTGATATTTATTTGGGTAAAATTGTTACTTCTTACTATTGTTTTTTAAAATAATAAAAATAAAATTATAATGCTACAATTTCCCTCATTTCCCTTCTAGTAGTTTCATTGAATTTGAACTGCAGTGTCATACAACCATAAAACATTTTAGAAAAATGTAATAATCACCCTTCTATAAATAAATAATTACCTCAATAAGTGAGTTAGACTATTGCATTTTGTTTACACGGTTTTATGTAGCTCCAAAAATTTGTTAACAAATTTTCGTTAATCTGTTAGATTTGGGTTAGTTGTTTGTCTTTTGTTCTGGTTTATGCTGTCTGCGGTTCATAAGAATTTCTGCATAGTATTTTTTATTTATTTATTTAAGTATATTTGTACGAATATTTTAAAAGTTTTTTATCTTTTGTTTTTTAAGGTTTTTGTTTTCAGAAAAAAAATCATATTTGTCGAAAAGTTGCGGCAGTGCAGTTGAGAGAATATATATTTGATATAAAAAAGAGGTTGAACCAAATAACTCTGACGCTGATGTTGTTTTTCACTCGATTTTCTTTGGTTTTTGTGCGACTTACAAATAGTTTACTTTTAGTTTAGTTTGTTTATAAGATGCAAGGCTTAGTATTTTGTAGATAAATAGTTATTGTATTGGATTTTTGGTGGCAAAAAACTTTGCGAAGAGAGGAAAAATAAAACACAATTTTTGGTTTTGGTTTCCTGTCGGTTTTTTTTTCAGTTTTGTTTATGTACTTTTTTCTTTGTAATTGAGTTTAAAACGTTTGGTTTTTTATTGGGGTTTGTTTGTTTTTTTTATAACGTTGTTTATCACATTTACACCATATCACCGAAAATCAGAAGCTGCCCTCGCTTTTTTTGGTCTGTACACTTGCTTGATTTTCCCAGTTATTTTGTTTAAAAATTAATTCATTTATGCACTAAACACTTAAGTGGCTATTTCTATAATTAATTTTATAATATATATGTATATTGTATAGTTAAAAATATTTTAGTTAAAGCTTTCTCTTTCTTGTTGTTTTGTGATTATTTTTCTCGCCTAATATTATGTTGTTATGTTATGTTCTTCCTTCACAATATTTCCTTTTGTTTATTTATTTATACGGAGATTCTCCTCTGCGGTTCAGTATTTGTTGATGTCTATATAGTTCAGGTTCTGTGAGGATTTCTTTGATTTCCTGCTGTTTCTAGTGGCACACATTATTTTACTATCTGCAAAGTCGTAGGAAGTTTATTTAGTAGAGCACGATATTTGAGGGATTTCCGCGCACGCAAGAGATATATATATAGAGAGAGGGAAAGAGAGTAAGAGAGAAGCTGAGAGAAAGGGAGGAACTTAATAGGGAAAACACGCACACACACCAATAAAAAATATGACCTTGTTTACGATTTATTTTGATATTCAAAACTGCACGACGAAGCGAAGTACCCAAAGGCGAGAAAACCGATTTCATGATGCGAATATTGCCCTCGGCACAATTAAAAGGGTGGATTATATTCGCAAGTTCTCTCTTCAGCTCCTGAGCTCCTCAGTTCCCTGACTCCTTGGCTACTTTGGCTCCTTGGCGGTCCTTATAGGGACTGGTTCAGGTTTAGCACAATTATCTCGAGGCTTTGATTGCAGAGTAGGTAGCTAATATTGTTCACTTTTTGTGCGCTTTAAAAGGGTTGCTCCTGAAACTCCCAAAATGTTGCAGAATCCAATGATGTTTATCTGTCCGAGTTGAATGGACTTTGCATAAATAAATGAGGCAAGTCGGTGCTCGGTGTGGCAAGTAAAGAAATGTATCACAAAAAGAGGGCCACAATTTGTATTGCAAAAATGATTTTTTTAATTACAAATTTCTGGGAAAAAATATGATAAAGGGCAGTGGAAAATTCCCAAAAAATGTTTTTTAGGTAAAGAGAAGAAAGTTTTTAAATTCAACAAACAAATTTTTTTGAGTTAGTAATGTATAACTATTAAAAAAAAAGTTTAAAAACTGTTAGCTGACATCAACAATATTTTTTGTTACATATTTGCAACGCCAGTTGACTCTTGCCATTATGGTTTTGCCCTAGTTTTCCTTAGCAATATTCTTTACAAAGGCTTATGGCATTAACTAAGAATTCATATAAGAACTAAAAATGCAAATATCAACAAAGAGAAAGTGAAAAAAGATAAATGAAGGTTCCAAAAGTCCACCCCTAAAAACACCTGACAACAAAAAAAAAAAAGAAGAAAGCCAAAGAAAATAAAAGAAAATAAAATGAAATGTCATGACAGTCGCACTTGAATCTTATATTCTGGGAAATACCCGCGAAAAAGGCGAAACGAGATTTGGAGAAGAATATAGAGAACATATACAGGAGAAGGACAGAGAAGAGGTGGAGTAGAGAATAGCAGAGATGGCAAGAGGAAGCAGGCAGGTGACAGATGACGTAGCCGCCTTAAAAAGAAACACGCATACGACGTGTGGCACACGACCAAAACGAAGGTGACGACGTCGTCTTCGCCTTCGTTTCTCCGCGTTTTCTTCTTGGAATGAGAATAAGTATGGAAACGAGGCAAAGGCAAAGTTCGCCGAGAAAAATTTGGGACAAGAGTCGGAAAATTGCATTCCCAGCGTAAAGGAGAAACGGAGGACGAGTTCCGTGAAGGGGAGCGCAGTGGTATCATCGCTTGCATGTGCCATGGCATTACGACTTGCTTTCGACTTGGCCTTCCCGCTGTTTACAGCTGCTCGCTCACTCACCCACACCTCCCTTTTAGCTGCTGCCACCCGCTCAAAGCGACAAACAAAAAGCTTCGCCGTACTAGCGAGGAGCGAGGAGGTGCGAGCAGCGAGTACTAGGAAATGTGTTGCGGTTGTCTGCGGAGCGAAAGCTCCAAGGCGCCTGCGTTGGAGAAATTGAGCGAGGAACTCACAAGAGAGAGAAAGCCAGAGCCTGGCGGTATAGGCACTGTGAGAAATAAGCGTCATTAACTAAAAGGTAGAAACAACTAAGCTGAACCTACAAAGTTGATTTAAAATTTAAAGTTAAAAATAAAACTTTTATTTGAAATTGTAGAAAATTTCATTTATTTGTTGAAGAATATCTGTTATAAATTTAAAATACGGCACTCAAAAGTTTTACCTAATTTATGACTGATCTCCCTATTTCTTCAAGTGTATTACTAGAAGAGAGCACCGCGTGCCTGCCATCCAGAAGCCCGAGCAGGAAGTGTCGCTGCGATGCACTCGCAAAGGCACCAAAGGAAGCGACTAAGGACAGGGAAATCCGGGGGAAACTGAGGAGCAGCCCCCAATGGGAGGGGGAAAAACTTAAAATGGGCGAAATGGGGCGTGCACTTGCCACAAACCAAATAGTCAAATGATTATAATTTGTTGACACGCCGATAATACGTTCCCGCTAACATGCACTTTTCATCAGTTTTCCCTCACACGGACACGGAAAAACTCTACTAATTTGTTCGACGAAACGTCACCGAATTCGACACAAGGCGGTGGGGAAAATGAGGAAAAAATACGAAATGAAAAACGAACACGAGCCAAATTGCCGAGCGCCCATATGCGTCTGTGTGTGTGTTTGTGTGGGGGCAAAACGTGTGAGACTGTGTATGTATAATACACCAAAAATGCCACAAAATAGCAGAAAAAAGAAAGATTGTCTTCTTCAAAAACCAAATGAAAATTCCTCGCGACTCGAAAACATTTTTCGCAACACACAGACACACACACCAATTTCTCTGCACTTTTTTGTATATATATTTTTAAACACACTCTGCTGCCCGGCGGAAGGGGCTTCCTTTTTATAAATGAGGAGCTTTACTTATATCCCATTTACTTCTCGGTGTCTGCGGTCTCAGCACTAGCACTATTCCGAAACCGATTTCCATTTCGATTTCGATTTAATATTGGAATTCAATGTTGCTTCTTCTAGTTTTTGTGTAGTTTTCTGGTTTATTTATTGCTACGCGCGTGCCATTTTCAAGACGATTTGTTTTTTGAGTTTTTCCGTCGTTTTGGATGTTGTATGTTGAGCAAACCCCCTGTCCGAAAAATAAAAGCCCAACTCTCTGGATTTTCTCTCTCTCCTAGTGGTCTCTCACTCACACTCTCTTTCTCTCTCACTTTTTGTTATTTTTGTATAATTTGTATATTTTTTTCTTGTAGAAGAAAAAAAAACCGAATTTTCTCGGGCACTAATTTTCCTTGCCTCCGCTCGTTTGCTTCATTGTGAAAAATGTATTTTTAAGCTGCTGCTGCTCCGATTTTTCTCCTTAATGTTGCTGCTGCTGCTGCTAGTGTTGCTGCTGTTGGTGTTTCTGCTGTGGATATTGCTGCTGCTGCTGCTGGTACGGATGACAATGACAACTTTGGCAACGGCTGCGACAGAAGCGACGACCGCTGGCGGACATTATGGGAACACGGCCGAATGGATACTGGGCCAACTCGCTGGCTGGCAAAAAATACTGTCCCAACCAGCCTGGCTGTCTCTCTTTCTCTGAGAAGTTCTCTCATTTGAAAATCTCCTCCGGCAAAAGGGTGGCAAAAGCAGCCCAGTGTCTCTCATTCACTCTCTATCGCGGGAGGAGAGAGCGCTGCGAGTGCGTAAAAGCTTCGCGGAAAACAGGTTAAAGCGTATGCTTGTCCTGCTCCCCTGCACTCTCTCTCATCTCTCTCCCCGTTTAATGTGCCACTATAGTTCACCCGATGTCCCATGGCCCAGAGCTAAAATGCTTATTGGGGTGGCATTTGCTCTCAACTCTTCACTGGGCAGATCACTTGCAAAAATGGGATTTAAAAACTTATTATTAATTTTAAATAACTTTATATATAATATTCCTTCTTTTCTTTTGAGTTCATAGAACAAAAGTACTTGTTTTTCTGCAACGAGTCGTATACGCAATATGCAATGTGAAGTCAACTTTCTATTCTTGATATAAGTTTACTTTGTATGCATTATTTCTTCGAGTGTTCTCATCTGCTCCTTCTTGTTGCTGCTGCTCCTGAACGCCGCTGTGCCTGTTGTTTTAGTTGTTGTCATTGTCCTTCTTAATGCGTATTAGTATGCGTGTGTTGCTCCGACTGCAGTTGTTGTAGTTCTTCTTCTGGTTACTGGGCATCTCCGCGTCCTTTATGTTTTGCTGTATGCTTTTGCCTATATATCCCTCTATATAAATGCCTATATCGCTGCTTGCTTGGTTCTTTGGCTTCACTTCCTAGCAGGCCGCCAAAGGACCTTGGACATGTGGCTATTAGTGCGTGCGAGGGCAAGAGAGAGAGTGGAAGAGAGAGACAAGGCGAGAACCAAACAGGATTGTTTATGGCACGAAAAAAATAAACTTCATTAAAGTCGATGATGTTTTCAATGCTCTCTCTCTATACCTGAAAATCGAATTCAGTTTTAATTGAATGTAAATACCAAAGAGGATTTCCATCAAAGCAATCTAAATCTGGGATTGAAACTCTTATAATCAAATTGTTTATGTGAAAGCCAGCCAGCAAAATGAATGGAAATAGTTTTGGTAGAGTAAAACATGCCAAGAGGGATCCTTTGGACAATCCAATATCTTACAAAATTGTATAAGGAAAAAAGGGGTATTAACTTAGAAATTTATAAAAAAGAAATAAAGAAATAATATATTTTTCAAAATGTGCCATAAAACAAAGACTTATTTGGCACTTGGCTTAAAGTGCATATTTATTATATTAATTGTTTATATATATGTATGTATATATATATTTTATTACCATAAAACTTGATCTCCCATATAAAACTTTGAGCCATAAATCATCATTTATACCCTGGCCAAGCATACAACTTTTTCCAATTCAATTATCCTTGCAAATCACTGCTAAATTGACCAAAAAAGTGTCCATCAATTGAAGCTGCCGCTATCTCTTTTATTGCTTTTCTCTCGCTTCTGGCTATCTCTTTTCTGCCTGCATATCTGTCAATTTGGAGCCTGAAATTGCATTTGATTCCTAACGGAATATGCCAGTTATTTTATTTTCCTCTCTTTTTCTCCTGATGATGAATGCATTCATCATTTGAGTGGGCAATAAAAAAGCTTTTAGAATTTTGTTGCTTATGGAAAAAAGTATGCAAAAGGGGGAAGGGTGGGAGGAGGAGAGGAGAAAATACAGGAATGGGAATAAAAGACGGGCATTGTTGCTGCCAATAATGTTAAGCCAGGAGTGTAATCACAATTGTTCTTTCTCAATTTAGTTTTCTTTTTACCTTTGCACAGGATAATCGTATTGCTTATTTTTGATAGTTTAAAAATGTGTAAAAATAGTGATATAAATAATAATTATAAAATTACCATCATATTTTATTTTCTAAGAGTATAAACTGACTTTGTTTAATGCAAGTTTTTCTAAATTATATTTGTGTTATTTATCTAAACTGTTAATATTCCAAGCATCCTATCTCTAGTTCGCTTATAGTGCATTGTTGCGTCTAATACCACAAACTGTGAGATGAAGTCAGGTGAAGCGTGTCCTAGATTCCACTACAAACACTGGCAAACAACAAACAAACAAACCCCTGCAAACACAAATACACACGCATAGAGACGGTAGCATAGAAATTCCACCCCGAAGTATGCAACATAATTTTAGTGCAAACAACGCAATAACGCAACTTTTCGTCTAGCGGGACCTTGAATTCAATCAAAGTTGCGCTAACAATCCGGCAGATACTTTAGCTACCTCTCGCTCTCGCTCCCACTCCCTCCAGCTTCCGTCTCGCTCTGGCAAATTGCGAAATAATTTGCATCGATTAGCCAAATGGTTCCCGAGCATCCCACTTCCCTGGCATGTCCTTCTCATTCTCTCTTTTTCTTGCTCACTGCTCTCGGGAGACTTTTTTGCCTAAGCAGGGAAGAGGAAGAAAAAGCATCTGGGGGATGTCAAATGCGTTTCCCCAAATGCGTCGTAATAAATTACACTAAACGACAAAATAAGAGTTAAAAGTACTTATAGATACATATATCTTTAAACTTTATATCTGTTGTACTGTAATCCATCTATAAACTATCTATAAACTAAAATTCTTATAACAAAGAAAAAAAATTTACCAACCATTTGGTACAACAAATATTTTTTTTTTTTTTTGATACTTATAAACTTTTTATAGTGATTTTCTAAGTTTGATAATTTTTTCTCGATATCGATCTGATCTTAAAAAATTATGGAAATTGAAAAATACAAAATTAAAGATTATCTGTAGTATTATATTTATTATTGTGATTAATGGGAATTTCTTATTTTTATTTAAAAGGATATTTTATCCTCAAATTATATTGGTTAAGGTTGGCTAGTGCAATTTTTAAAAAATACTGGAATGATGATAATAGAACAGGAAATGATGGTACAGAAACACAGAAAGAGAGGGAGACACGAGACTGTTGCTCCTCTCTCTCATCTCTTGCTCCTCTCGGTTAATGTAATTGCACATTCGTGAATGTCGCGCCTTTCGCCTGCAATTACGACATCTTATTTGGGTCAACTCGGAGAGATAGCTCTCCGGAGAAGGAGGCGAAAGAGAGGGAAATGCGACTAGAAAGAGAGGGCTACAAGCGGAGAGAGAGAGAGGCAGAGGCCGAGCTTAAGCTCGCCGCACGTGTGAGCTTAAAAGCGCAACGCATTTCGAGGCCAAGTGCCGAGCGAGGATGCGAGGATTCGAGGACTCTAGGATACTGCCAGCATCCGTCTGTCACTTCCGCAGGCAACTGCAGTAGTATTCAGAAGGAGGGTTGGCTTTAAGGGGGTGGCTGGCTATGCATGGGCGCGGGGTGCAATACTGCACACAGTGTCCAGTGGGTGTGGCCGGTGTTGGCCCAGTTAAGTTCGCCCTAAAGGCAGGGTAAGCATTCGCCGACACGACACTGATTCCTTTCTGAAAACTCTTGTTAAAAATAAAAATTTATTTTAAAACGCAAATAAGAGTATTATTATAAGTGAATTTAACTCCTTGATAGTTCCTGGAAGTGTTAATAAATATGTAATAAGTACTATTAGACTTCTCTTCACTTTTGTTAAAGATTTCACCTGAACAGACGATATAAAAGAGGAGCTGAGAATGTGAGAAAACAGGGTGGTGATGGCCATTAAAGCCTTTAGTGATGATCCTGCTGGGGGATATTAAGCAAGCAAATCTAATCTAATTAGCCGGCAAATGCCAAAGCAGAGTCAACTCTTGCTGAGAGTCGAGGCACCGTCACTCCTCCCTCTTAATGCCTCCGTGGACCACCTGAGCGAACAACCCACTGTGGCCACCTCTTTAACACCTCCCCCGCTTTGCTTTTATGGCGCAATTAAAATGCTAAATGCTTTACGACATCGCCCAGGGGGGGTCCTTTAATTAATTTGCCTGTGACAATGACTGGGCCATGCCACGTCTCGTGTCTTGACGACCATGGAAGGTGTTAACAACAAACGTTTGGCTGAGAAAGGAGGCAAGGACATCAGCACCACCTACTTTTACTTACACTAGCTTGACCCAGACGAGCGAGCAACAACAAAACAAGAAAAAAAAACACGGGCAGAAGGACACGCAGGCAGACAACCCAGAGAAGTCTTCATTTAAGCGCTCCTAACAATCTCATTCCCCTTCTCCTTCACCTCTATCGCAGCTAAATCCTAAGCCCCGACACTTCTATCGTCTGATTATGCCAGCTTTGATGGATATAGTCACCCTCAACTGGCTGTCTCGGATTGTTTCTGAGTCAGGTATAAGGTGGGACCTTGTTTACATACCCTATTTAGAAGATTCTTGGCTTTTGTTTAGATTCAAAAAGCAGGAAATTATTTAAATGAGAAATCAAACATTATTATTCAAATGCAGTCAATGGATTCGAAGTTGAAGCTGGCAAAGATTACGTTACTAAGTTCCTTAAGACGATTCGATATTAGTCTGTTCGAAATTTATAAAACCTTTATATTAAGTTACTTATTATTACATCAAAACAGCTACCCTTTAAGTCGAAAAACCTAAAAATTATCAACAAGTTGGAAGCCTTTCTCCTGCCTTCTTTTTAGCTGACACATGATTAAAACTTGTAAGGTCCATGCTAAGTAATATTGTGTCCTGTGGCTAAAGGGCTAGACTACCATATTTGCTCTTAGCGGGAGTAATACATCAGCAAAAAGGAACAAATTTAATAGGAATAGGAAAACAAGAGCTTAAATTGCCGAGACAGCATCTCCTGCACCGCCATCCTAAATCATTCATTTGGCATATGAAAAATTCTTGTTGCATATACAAAGGGGCACCTGGGAACCGACATTTGGGGCCATTTGATTGTTGGCCGCTGTCTGCAGGTATAACAGCCATATTCCGGGTTCATTCCACGTAGCCATATAGCCACCTGCGGGAATTATGAAATATGCAAAAAGCATCTGCAGGGGCCTAGAGACGCACCCTGACTGCCTGCCGCCCACCCATCTCCTCAGTTTTCCTCTTTTGCGGGAATAGAATTCGCTTGGCATCGCAACTTTGTCTGCAGAGAATCTAAAAAGGCAACATACACATGAAGGGTGAACGGGTAGCAGTTTGAGGCCTCCGAATCAAAATCAAACACAAAAACAAAACTGGCGTAACCGATGCGATGTCATGTGTCTGCTCTTATCATAGGCGATTATTCATAAGATGCAGCGAAACGAACTACAGGTGAGCTTCGATAAATCAAAGTGGAATTAAATAAGTTACCAAGCTAAGGGTAACAGCTTCATTTTACCATATACTATATCTACTTTATACTCTTAAAAAGAAGCTAGTAATTTACTAAAAATAAATTGGTTTAAAGTCTATATATATACGGGTAAAGAATTTCTATACAGATTTTCTATAATTCAGGCTATATCTTTACACAGTATAAACTTAGTGAGGCATTAATAATTTAATTATTTATAAACACACATACTTGTATATATGAAATTCCCTTTAAATTAAAGTTATGTTTCAACTATTTAAAATAGTTTCTCTTCAGCTTGACTGTGTCTAATTTTATGTTAAAAATGTAAAACAAATATGTACACTGTTAATCTAAAAGGAGAAAAATACATTTTAACCGTATTGCTTTTTAAAATATATTTTATTTTATAAATAGAACTTGATTTTCTCGAACTGAAATAGGATTTTGACAAAAATTCGGCCAACAGGAGTTGGCCTGTCGAAAGAAAAAAAAAAAAGATTTGCGGCTGCTGCCAGAATGTCTTAGCAAATTTAAACAAAATAACAAAAGATAGCAAATGGCATGAACAAAGGCAATAAATTAATTTACACAAATTCCCAAAATTCTCAAATGAAAAATGCTTTTTTGCAGTAAGATTTGCATTCAACCTTTTTTTGTATTTGTGTAACGACAACGAATCGGACGGGCGAAGCGAATCCGAGCGCAGCAACAAAAGACTAAATACTTGTTTTCTTTTCTTTTTGCATTCTTTTTGTTTTTTTTTTTTTTCTTTTAACAACTAAAACATTGTGCGACAACGACGACATTTCGATTATAGCATCAGCCAAGATACATCGTCATCATCACCGGGGAGAAACATCATCGTCTAAGGCCTCATCGAATGCAAATACGAATATCTAAATATTCGAATAAAACAATAAACAGAGCAAAAGGCAGAGAGAAACACAAAACAGCGACGTTTTAGTGCATTCAGTGTGAATAAATGCACAGTAAATACCTGAATAAAGAAATCAGTTAAGGCAGAGCCATGTGGTAAAAACTAAAATATAATTGTGGGTTTCCCCAAACAGCTTTAAAATCAATTCCGAAGGAATGTAATCCAAATTCTTTAATATTAAATTCTAATAAAGGTTTGAATTGTTTCAAGGGAAAGATTTTTCAATAGCTATACATAGGTTAATTTTGAGTTAATAAAACGAATTATAGATTATGATCTTTGATAATCCTATAATCGCCACTGTCCCCTAAATATATTCATGTAGATTGGCTAAAAGTAACGTCATTCCCGGGTTCAATTTTTGTTTTTTTGGGAGAGGCAACAAACAAACTTGACGACATGATCGCGACGCCACCGGTGTAAGAGAGAATTGGAGACAAACGAGAGATACGCTGCGTAGCACAGAGGGAATGTAGGAAGGGAGAAATGATACCAGCCTGGTCGCATGATTCGCAAAATAGATTTTCAATAAAAACCCACTCGAAAACGCCGACAATGGCGGCGGACGCAGGCCAAAGAGCCATTTCGAATCTATTTTAAACACAAACAAAAGCATTCTCTATAAATCGAGCAAATGCGAAGAGGAAGAAACTTACAGAACTTACTGACAAGAATGTGATACATATGTCCCCAGAGTTATGGGTTCTTGACAAACTGGAAATAATATACAAAAGGTTATTTTTGTGGTCCTGCTGAGAGCAAAAATCTTGAATATGGTTTAGTTTGTCCAAAAGTTGAAAAATCTTAGAATTCCGATATCCATTAATTTAATAGATTAAGTATAATCCTTTCTTGCTTTGTTCGATTTATGGAATATTAAGAGACTTTTAAAACACAAGTTTTTAACTACTAAATTATGACTATTAGGGAAACAATTTCTTTTACATTTTTTGTACTTTTCTACATTTCATTGTCAACCATTTAAAAAATATAAAATAAAAAAACCTTTACACCATTTTTAGCCCTCTCTTGAGAAACTTAGAATAAGATTTTAGAAAGGTTTTCGTAATCAAGTCCATACGTTAATTATATATTAAAAAGCCTTTATTTTTAAGTTTTTGTTAACTTTTAGACACAAAATTCTCAGAATGCCTGTTTTTGAAGAATTTAAAATATTGTTTTAGTTCTTAAAACCAAGCAGGTATCATGATTTAACTAATTTTGCAATGAATAAAACTGTATCGAAACCAAAGCCTTCGAAACGAAAGCCTTCCGTTTTGGGTTCTTCCGCGAACAAAGATGGGATTCTGTTCCAATTAGAACAGACATACAACCCTGTGCAACTTCGTAACTGCAGCCGGCGCTGCAAGAACCAAGACGCACGCGAACGAAATCACTTGTTACAATTTCGACTCTGTGTTCACGTTGCAACACGCTGCAAACACTTTATTTGCCGATCCTTGCCCTATTTTCCTGCGAATTTGGCAAACAAACTCACCATTTTCAGTTCTGCTGGCCATGGCGATTGTTGTTGGATATTCTCTTTTTTTTCCTTTTCTGTTGACTTCCTTCTCCGCTTGCTCGGCTTCTCTTCGCCGCTTTACCGTTTTTTGCAAAGGGAGCGGCGGACGATCTGCGGTGGCGGCACTGCAGTTGTGGGAGCGCTTCGCGGTGCTTTTCACATTTGTTTAAACCGCCGATACACAATAATAATAATAATAATAATACAGAAAATGAGGTTTTCAACAGTATGACCCGTGTGACAAATCCTTCACCGCCGCCAGTAACGTTTGAGGAAGATGCAAATGAATGTGGCTGGTCACACTGTCACTGCGTATGATATATCGATAGTTCTCACTCAGTCTGGCAGCTCTAGTATATCGGGTATATTAATATATATTTTCTTGATCTTAAACGGTATTATCAAAGGCTTTCAGGTTTAATTTGAGTTGTGAGCTAAGCAAATTAAAGCTTGAAATTTATTTAAAAAAGTGAAAAGAGAAGAGGAAGTGAAACTTAAATATAAGGCGCTGTCTGGCAATCGCCGCAATGAAACTTAACAGAACCAACACATTTTACAACACTGAACTGTTAAACCTGGTAGAGCGCCAAATGTTTTTAATTTGAAATATAAGAAAAAAAATAACTAAGAATAAATAATTAATAAATTAAGTTAATGCAAAAAAAAAAATAAAAAAGTGTCGACAAAAAAAGAATCTGATTAAAAAAAAGCTTAGCACTCTCAAAACAATCCCTTTTTTTTGCATATTTATTACACATTTAAATACAATTCGCTTTGATATTTCGAGCAGGTATTTTTAATTTAAGGCAAAAATCAGATCCAAAAACTAATTTTCAAAGCCGAGTGCATTTTAAACAACTTCAATTATTTTATTTTGGTGCGAGTTATTTAAGTTTCAACTTGGTGGTACGGCAGTTCGGTAACTTAATTCTTGGAATACGTGTCACTTCAGCGATGTTTCACAATAATTTATTTGGATTTTCTCGAATCAACTCAATTCGATTTCGACACACGTTCAGCTTAAGGTTATTAGTTCATGATCATGAGTTGCGTATACGCTTTGTTCGGCGTACGGATTCCGTTGCGGTTATGGCCCTTTTTATTTATTTACACTAACTCCAGGCGCTTCATCTCCTTGAACAGCTCGTGGCCCATTTTGGCTGGACTCCTGGTCACAATAACGCCGGCCTTCTCCAAAGCGGCGATCTTGTCGTTGGCACCTCCCTTTCCGCCCGAAATGATGGCTCCGGCGTGGCCCATGCGACGACCGGGTGGCGCCGATACACCGGCAATAAACGAGACCACAGGCTTGGCCTTAATGCCCTACAATTGGGAGGAATAAATGGAGATTTAATTTAAACATTTATGAAAAGTATAAAACGCAGTGACTTACCGAATTGTATTCGGTCAGATAGTCGGCAGCCTTCTCCTCGGCCACACCTCCAATCTCACCGATCAGGATGATGCCCTTGGTCTCGGGATCCTTGAGGAAGACCTCCAGGCAGTCGATGAAGTCGGTGCCGTTGAACGGATCACCGCCAATGCCCACGCAGAGGGTCTGGCCCAGGCCCACCTCGGTAGTCTGGTGCACGGCCTCGTAGGTCAGGGTTCCCGAGCGCGAGACCACGCCGATCTTGCCGCGCTTGTGAATGTGACCCGGCATGATGCCGATCTTGCACTGCAAATAATTGGGTTTTAAAATTGTAATTCATAAGATGAAATCTTAGGCACTTTTATGTATTATTTTTTGTTTGTAAGTAGACACTATTAAACCGATATTGTTATTCATTTCTTCACTTGACTGTGTGTGCGTCACACCAAGAGATAAGCGGCATAAACAGAGCCAATGGAAATTGAACTTTGCACCGCTTCAGGCCAGTGCTTATCTCTTGGACTTGGCGAGTTGGAGCTGTGCGAATACGAACCTGTTCTGGGGCAATGATTCCCGGGCAGTTGGGTCCTACCAATCGCGACTTGCTCTGGCTAATCAGGGCATGCTTCACCTTCACCATGTCGTGCTGCGGCACACCCTCGGTGATGCACACAATCAGTGGGATCTCCGCCTCCAGGGCCTCAATGATGGCAGCGGCAGCACCAGGCGGCGGTACATAGATAACGGTGGCATGTGGATCCGTTGCCTTCTTGGCCTCCGCCACCGAGGCGAAGACGGGCAGGCCCAGATGCTGGGTGCCACCCTTCTTGGGGGAAATGCCGCCGACCAGCTTGGTGCCGTACTCCAGCGCCTGCTGGCTGTGGAACGTGCCCTGCTTGCCGGTGAATCCCTGGCAGATGACCCGCGAGTCGCTGTTCAGCTTCAGGTTGCCGCGCGTCTTGTTGTACTGCGAATTGCAGCGCACGCCGGCAACAAAGCCATCTGAAAAAATGTCAAATATTAATTATTTATTAATTGTTTGTTATTATATTTAATTAAATATCATTATTTGATACTTGTACTTTAAAACTATTTTATAAAGTACTCATTAAATTTCATTAAGCTCAGTATTGTAAACTAGACTTAATTCTGTTAAATAAATAATATTTTATAAATGTATTTAGATCGTTTGCTAAACGGGAAAATAAATTTGTTCCGTAATATTATTTGTTATTCACACCAAATCGGACACTTAACGCCATTTACTTTGCTGATCTATAAAAGCTCCATTATCTGAGTAACACGAGTTTAATTTTCCAGGAAATCTTAAGGCATCATGAAGATATTTATTCTCTTTCTCATTTTGGGTGAGTTCTGTTCATTTAGTTGGAAACTATGTGCAAGTGCTATCATTACTAGGTCTCTGCAAGGCGACTTTTAGAGGTAAATGCGACAGAGATGTACCCCACATTGCTGAACCCTATTGTGGAGTTCTAAATGATTGTTACCAAACTGCTGGTAATTTGGAGAGCTTAGAAATTTATTCTTGTGAACGTAAGGAAAAAGGATTGCCAGGTATTTATATGATAAGAGATTGTTATTATACAAGATTTATTATTAATATTATTTCACAGATTTTACGTCCAAAATAGAAGGAGAGTGTCCTACTGACAAGCCCAGATGCCCATTCCTTGTGTAAAGAATTTTAAATTCCTAAAATAAATAGGATGTTAATCTTTGAATCCCTACTTTGAATATTTTATAAGCTAAGCTTTCGCAAATGATGTTTAAGGAACTTGTGAGACCATTACGTAATTTAGGAATAAGAAAAATATAATTAAAAAACATTCATATCTTGAAAAAGATCTATATTGTAGATAGATATGGTAAAGTTGTATATTTTAAAATTTAGTTTAATTTTAAAAATGTTTTTCAACATTTTTGTTTTTTTCTGAAAATATTCTTATAATTTTTCTGCAAACCCTGACAACACATTAGGACCTGGAACATAAATAATACTAGCCACAAAATTTAATTTAAAGTGTTTAAAAACTAAGAGTCTAGTCTACGTAGAAACGAACAAATTGACATATTGAACATTAATTTTTTACACTAAATACTAAATTTTCTGGTGTTAATTTTATATATCTTTTACTTTTACTCATTTAATTTTAGGTCTAGAACAACACTAAAAATTTACTTGGCGTTTCATTCATTCTTTGCAAGTTTTTTTATATTTATTTGAAAAAAGGATACATCTATTATCCTTTTATAAAGGGTTTTTCATATTAGAATCATCATTGTGGGACTGCAAAGGATTGCTTTTTTACTGAAGAAAATATGTTTTACTGTTACAGTAGACAAACAAAAATGCATTAAATTGATTTTACTTACTTAAATAATTACTGTTAAGATTCGCTTTTAGTGCCAAACCGATTTCACAGTAAATGTGAAATTGTTTGAATACCGTTTCATTTACCTTTTAAAGCATTTTCTGATTTCCCAGCATCGCCATGCGAATTTTGTATTCTACTCTTATTCTAAGTGAGTTTTAATCATTTTTAACCAGTGCCTCACTTATTTTTGTATTTCAAGCTATTACAATATCAAATATAAAATGCCAAAAGTGCGAATGGCCCCTGTTAAGATACATTGAGCCCTTATGTGGAGTTGACAAAACATGTAACTATAACGCTGCTAACCAAGAATTGATGAATATGGAGATTTGTAGGCGTAAAAACACCCTCGGCGTGTCACGTAAGTATAGGTCATTTGTAAAGCGGAAATAATTTCAAGTTTATCAATACATTTCAGCATTTATGTATATTCGATGGGGAAAATGCCCCCCCGGCAGAAAATTGTGCCCGCCAACCAATATAGCAAATTCAAGACATTACATTAAAAAAGAAATGTTAATGAATAAAAAAGCTGTTACGAAAAAAAAACTGAAAACAAAGAAAACTACAACAAAACCATAAAAATTATATACTATTTACTACTGTGTGTTCTGTATTTCAAAAAAATGGTTTTAGAATTTAAAATTATTTGTTGGTTTAAAAATGAAAAATATATGCATTTTTAATGGGGAATAATTTTATAGAAAAACCAATGTAGCAAATTAAATTCATTATCTGCATAATAAAAAAATTAACGAATAAAAAAACTAAAGTTGTGGATAAAAAAAAAACAGGATAAAAAAATATAAAACATTTGATACTGTATATTCTGTATTTCAAATAAATTGTTTCAGCATTTAAAAAATATTTTAGGTTTAAAATTTGAAAATATATGAATTTTCCACTGGTAATAACTTAATTTGCCACGGAAAGTTACCGATTATCGAGGTATCACTGTATTTTGATAGCCGAAAAAACCGTTGTTTGTACGATGGGTCACATGCGAACCTTGAACGCACCTCCCCGGCTCCTCACTACCCCCTCTCTTCCATCGCCTGCACTGCACAGCTAAAACAACTCTTCCTCTTCACCGAAGCCACGTATCTGGCAGGGCTTGCAAATTAATCCGGCTCGTTAATGCCAATTGAAGCTGCCTAATCAGACGAGCAAGCGGACCGACAGGTGCCCTCTATTTGTTTGTACTTTTCCCACTTTTGTGCCGTAAATCCATCGAAGTTATATAAGTTATTATGCTTCCACACGCCTTTGGCGGCGATTATTAGGCAATAGGTAATTTGGATACGCACCTCGCACCTTCAGCAGCGCCCTCATAGAAGCAGCCATCTTATGTGTGTTGGAGGGTTGTGCGATTTGAAGCAGCTTTTGTTAATTAAACGCGTTTAATTTAATTTCGCGAACTCAGCCGAACAGAAGGTGACGCCGTGCGATCTGGCAACGCCGAGCTGCTTACGAATTGGCGATGGGAGTACAGTGGGGCTGCCATGTGGTTGGCAGTCTCTGTAAACGATACTATCGTCTTAGAAAATGTTATTTTAAAAATATACAATTAAAAAAAATGAAATTTCATTAAGGCAAACAATATTAATTGTTTTAAAAATTTAAATTGCCTTCGAACCTAAGAAAATTATTGTACAAAATGTTATTCAAGAATTAAGTTAGGAGAA